>BDDC01000331.1:29241-71848 GCA_001662425.1 Chlamydomonas sphaeroides
CCGCAAGCCTGGCGGACGCACTCCTGGTGTCCGTGATCCTGGGCCGTTTGCGGCTGCCGCTCCGCACGAGGAGCAAGCTAGCGGCAGTGCCGCGCGGCAGGCCGTTTCGCGCACAAGCGCGCGCGCACGCGAGCCGCTCGGGCCCCGGGCCTCCGGTCAGAGCGCCAGCTACACGCCGCACGCCGCCGCGCTGCCTCGACGTCCCGGCCCTTACCACCGCCCCTGCCGCCACGCTGCCACCGCAACGCGCCACTAGACGGGCCCCTGCGCGGCATGGACATCGGCTGCGGAGCCAACTTCATCTACTGCTTGCTGGGCGCCGCACTGTACGGATGGCGCATGGTGGGCGTGGACGTGACGCAGGTACGGCAGTGTCACGGCCGCGGCGTGCTGCGCGGGCGAGGGCTGCGGCCGTCAGCGGCAGGATGTCGGACCCAGCTGCAGCTCCTGCGGCGCTGCAGTCTAGGGCCTAGGCTGATGGCGCGTCGTCGGGCTGTCGTCGTCTCCTGTTGCCTGCTGTCGCCCCACACTGCCTGCTGGTCATCTCTGTGCGGCGGCGCCCTCCCCCGCCCTCTGCTGCTGTCCACAGGTGGCGGCGCGCTGCTGCAAGAAGCTGATCGCCAACAACCCGCAGGTGCGTCACGCTTGTCGGGCGGGGGCTGCCGGGCAGGCACTCGAACCGGCATGTTCCAAAGGAAGCGTGGCGTGGCTCCAGCTCGGCGCAGCTGCCCGAGGGGCACGTGCCTTAAGGAGGCGTGAGCGTGGCGGAAGCTGCGACGCAGGTGCCTTCTCCGAACCCCGGCGGCAGGCACCGGCTCCGCGCTCCCCCGCCGCGCCCTTCCCAAGCCCAGCCCATCCGCACGGACCTACTGCTGTGCGCTGTGGGCCGCCGCTGCCCCCTGCCCCCTGCCCTGCAGCCTCCAGCCCGCAGCCTGCATGCCGCCCGTCGCCTGCCCGTCCCCGTCGCCTGCCCTCCCTGCCAGCCCGCAGCCTGCATGCCGCCCGTCGCCTGCCCTCCCGTGGCCTGCTGCTGCCCTGACGCCAGCCCCGCCGCTGCCTGCTGGCCCCGCCCCCGCCACCCCGCCACCCCGCCGCCGCAGCTGGGCCACTTGCTGGAGATGCGCGACCTGTCGGCCCTGCACCCGCAGCTGCAGAGGCCCGATGCGGCCGTGCCCGCGGGCGCCGGCGCGGGCAAGCGCGGGCGAAAGCGGCCGGCCAAGGGCCAGGACCCCGAGGCGCCGGCCGAGGGCGAGGCCGCGCAGGAGCAGGAGCAGCCGGCGGGCGAGGGGGCCGCGGCCGAAGGCGCGGACGGCGAGCCGCCGGCTGCGGCCGAGGAAGAGGGGGGTGAGGGCGATGCGGAGGCGGAGGCGGGGCACGAGGGCGGCGGTGTGGATGACGAGGAGCACCCGGTAAGCGGGGGCGGGCATGGGTTCGTGGGTTCGTGGGTTCGTGGGGGAGGTGCGCACCGTGCCAGGCACGTTGGCAGCCCCCAGTCGCCGCAGGCTCCGGCGCGTGCGGCTCTGCACTCTGCGGCGCGCGTATGGAGCCGTTGCCATGTCGCTATGGACGCTGCTTTGCGGTCGCAACGGACCACCGAGCACCCAGCGATGTGTCGGTGCTGCGCGCTCCCGTGCGCCACATGCGTGGTGGCCGTCGCGCTGCAGGGCATCCTGCTGCCCGTGTTTGTGGACGAGGAGGAGACGTTCGCCTTCAGCATGTGTAACCCGCCCTTCTTCGAGAGCATGCAGGCGAGGGGCGGGGCCGGGGTCAGGGCGGGGGGCGAGACAGGGAGCGCCCGATGCGCCGCCACTATGGGATGCGCCGCCACTATGGGATGCGCCGCCACTATGGGATGCGCCGCCACTGTGGAGTGCGCCGCCTCTGTGGAGTGCGCCGGGGCGCCGCTGCTTATCCCTGGGCCTAGCGCCGAAGGGTCCGCGTCAACGGGGGCAGCACCACGCGTGCCGCTCTTTCGCCCGCGCCGCTGCGCTTGGTCTCTCCGCAGCGCCGGCTCCCCGCGTGAACTGCGCTCGCTCGCTCTGCCGCGCAGGAGGCGGCGCAAAACCCCAACACGGCGTTTGGAGGTGGGCGTGTCTCTCTCTCGCGCGCGCCGGCGGCCACACACGGCCAGCAGCGGGCAGGCCAGGACTCGACCCCGCGGCCGGCGGCCCCCTTGGCGGCGCCGCTCGTGCACGCGCGTGCCGTCCATGCACCCCTTCTAGCCTTCTGCCTCCAGGTCCCGGTCTGGCAGGTGGGCGGTACGCTGACTGTGTGCACACGCCCCCGGCCCCTGCCCCCAGGCACCGCCGCCGAGATGGTGTGCCCGGGCGGCGAGCTGGCCTTTGTGCTGCGCATGGTGTCGGAGAGCGAGGCGCTGCAGGAGCGGGTGCACTGGTGGGTGGGCTTCGCTGGGGCGGGGTGGGGCGGGGCCTAGGCTTGAGTCCCAGCGGTGTCGGCGGTCCTGGCCTGAGCCGCGCAGGCCGGCGATCCCGGTCACCGTGGTCGGGCTGAGGTGGGCTGGAGCCCGAGCAGCCAGGGCGCTGGCTTGGGGCCGTGGCGGCCATGGGGGAGAAGCGCCGGCGGCTGGCCTGGGTGGCGAAGGCCGTGAAGACAGGCGGTCACAGCCAGGCTGGGTTGGGAGGCGAACGCAGTGCGGCTCGGACGTGGTCTTGGCGGCCGGAGGGAATGAGGCTGCGGCACACGGCCGGGGGCTGGTGTCGCCGAGCTGCGGCGGTCCGTTGAGCCCTCCGGTCTGCGCGACGGCTGTTACTCTATCGACGTGCTCGAAGAGGATACGAGCGCTGGCCTTGCCGCCTCGCCCCCAGGTTCAGCACCATGGTGGGCAAGAAGAGCACGCTCAAGGTGCGGCTGAGGCAGGGCCCAGCAGGGAGCGCGCTCGCGTGGCCTGAGAGCCCCAGCAGCGGGGCCCGGCTGCACCTCGCGGCGGTCGATGCATCCCTGGAGCCACCTGGGGCATGTCACCGTAGCCAGCTGGGCATTGCCAGCGCTGTGGAAGGGGTCACGGCCCGCCCAGGGCAGCGCGCCGCCGCGGACGAGCGGGCCGCCAGCCTGCCGGCTGCGTCGCCCGAGGCCTCGCTCCCGGCTGCGCTATATGCCCGCCAGGGCAGGGCCCCCTCGCCGGCCTCTACCCCATGCATGGTGCGTGGCTGCGCTGCCTCTGTGCAGCCACGCCGGCGGTGGCCGGCATTGCACACGCACCCAGGCGTGGCCCCCTTCCCTGCCCCTGCCCCTGCCCCTGCCCCTGCCCGGCCCCCCCAACGCAGGCGGTGCGCAAGGAGCTGCACTCGCGCAGCGTCACCGCACTGCGCACCACGGAGCTGGCGCAGGTGGGGCCTGCGTTGATGGCGGGATCGGCCGTTGCAGCAGCCGGGCTGCAATGCCCCAACGCCTTACTCCCTGCGCTGGGGACGCTGAGCGGGCGCGCCGCCGCTGCCCGGCCCTGTGTCGCGCCGCGCACAGGGCAAGACGTCGCGCTGGGCCGTGGCGTGGTCTTGGCAGGTAAGCAAGGCTTGTGCAAGGCGCTGCCTCCGCTGGCGACGGCTAACACCGCCGCGCATGGGCCTGAGCGGGCTCAGGCCAGTCGCCATGGCAGCCTGTAGCGATGCTCGTTGCGATGCTGGCCGGGTACCACATGGTCCGGGCCAAGGCGGCGCTCGCCCATGAGGCCCCACCCTCGGCTGCAGCGCCAGCTACACCCGCCGGTGCCACCTCGTGTGTTCAACCTTACAGGGCCGAAATAGAGTACCACCCCACAAGCGGCACGCCCGGGGTTGGTGACGCGCTGGTCGTGCGTAGGAAGAAAGTAGGGACGCGTTTAGATGTACCCATGCGGGAAGCAAAGCCCAGCGCCGCCTTGAAAGAGCCAGGTGCCACCTCGTGTGTGGCACTGCGCTCACATGTGTGCGCTGTGCCTCGTGCTCGCGTGCTCTAGGTCCACCCCAACAAGGCCACGCAGCCGCTGCGGCGGCACGAGGCGCCGCCGGGCAGCGAGGACGCGCCCGCCACGGCCACGGCCGCGGTTGGGACGGCTTCCGGCCGGGGGCAGCAGGGCGTCGCGGCAGGAGAGGCGGCGGCCGTGCCCGCCTCTGGCGGCGCTGCCGCGGCCCGCGGGCGCCGCGGCGACGCGCCCGGCTCGGGCTTATCGCTGGCGGCGGCGGGGCTCATGCCGGCGCTGCCCCGCCGCCACGTCAGCTTCACGGTGCAGCAGGTACGGCACGGCTGCGCGATCAGTGGGGTCCGCCCCGCAGCAACACGGCATCAGTCCACGGCGTGAAACCGCATCATGGCTGGCTGCCGTCCACCTGGCGAGAGTCCGTACAGGCCAGAGACATGCGCATGTCAGGGCTCGGCTGCGTGACTTGACTGCCGCTGCCACTGCCGCTGCCGTCCGCCAGGACCGGTCCATGGACGCGCGCGCGCTGCTGAAGCGGCTGCAGCAGCTGCTGGTGGAGCGCGGCGCGACGCGCGTGGCTGTGGATGTCGCCGCCTGGAGCGTGACGTGGCCGCTGCAGGTGTGTGTGGGGTGTGAGGGTGCGATTGTGGGTGTGGATGTTGGCAGGGCGGCATTCGGTCCACTGACTAGCACGATAGGTCTACAGTAATAAGGGCCCCACTGGGTGCTTGTTGCGCGACACACTCGCGCCCGGCCGCCTGATGCCCATCCATATCCCGGCCGCGCCTTTCCACCAGATCGGGGCACTGAGCGCGGACGGCGGCTCAGACGGCGCCGCGCAGCCGGGTGCGTCGGCCGGCTTCACAAGCGACATCACGGTGGGCGGCGTGGTTGCGGGCGTTTGGAGAGAGCTTATGGGAGCAGCGTAGGGCCTCCTGGCGCCGAGGCGTGCCGCGGACCCTGGCTGCGGAACCTGCAGCAGCCGAGGGCCCCGGCTGGGGCCCCAGCGCATGCAGCAACAGTGCCATGGGTGGGGCACCCGGGCTCCAGGGCCCCGTGTCTGTGATCGCAGGCCTCCGCTGCAGGCTGGGTGTCCAAGAGCGCACACCCGTCGCCTGTCGCCAGTGCAGCGACCGGCCAACGTCATTAACGTCGCGCCGCGCCCGCCCCGCCCTACGCCCGCAGGTCCGGCTGCGGGTCGCGCAGCAGCAGCGCGGCAAGTTCGAGGTGTTCGCCACCATTCCCAACACCGCGCCTGACTCGGCGGCGCGGGCGTTCGCGGGCCTCATGGCGGCACTGGAGCTGGCGCTGGCAGGGACGAGCGCGTGACCCTATGGCCAATGGGCAGGGGGCCTGGGCTCATGCGCCGGGGTTGAGGAGGCATGCTTTGGGGTCAACGGTTCTCCCCTGGTTCGCAGGCTAAGGCAAATGAGCAGGGACATGCGCAGGGGCGTCGCCTGGGTCTTGCTGGGGCGGGGGCGGGCTTGTGGACGCTCCGTAACGTGGCACGGAAAGCCGCTCTGGCGGCGCCACCCTTGACCCCTGGGTCCGTTGGCCAAGGCGGCCAATCCGCAACCAGCGTCTTTGGCGCGGTCTAGGAAACTGGAGAAGAGCAGGAGCACGGTATCGCTGGCTGACACGTAAGCGAATATCGGGGCTACGGACGCTTCGTAATCGCCGCTAACGCACCGTCCTGACGTCACGTCGGGAGCGCCGGATTAATTGAATGCGCGGGCGACGACATGATAGCAGCAGCTGAGGTACGCGCAGGGTTGCATCTTGCCATGTCACGTTGCTTACGCAGCTTGAATGCACGGGGCGGAGAACGCGTAACCTAGCGAGCTATCAGAGGACCAGGACTTCTCTCGCGCAACGAAGACGGTCTTGCGAGCTGCAAGAGGAGCGTTTGCCGTACAGCTGGTTGAGGTCCCAGCAGGCAGAGCGGCCCAAGGCTGAGGGCTTCCCTGCATCGCACATTCCGATAGGATACAGACCTGCCATCCACAACATTGCGACGGGCTTTGCGGAAACGATATTAAGTTCTGCCGCGCACAAGCTATGCTGCACCTTGGCCTGAACACGAAGCTTTGAGCTCACAACGCGTTGCGGAGATGCGGAGAGGAAAGCGTGTGGGGCTATGCAGCTGGCGGGGTGCTTGACAACAAGCCTCAGCACCCGGCAGCAGCCAACGCTCCGGCCCTGTGCGCACCGCCAACGGTGGCAGCGGGCTCGTAGTCGAGCTAGCGGTTTCGCCAGGATGCAGGAGACCTGGCTAGCAGCAGAGCGCGCCCACTCGGCGTCGATTTCCAGGGAGGCCTACGGCTACGCCCCGGCTTACACCGGGGCCTTCAGCGCCTATGGCGTGGACTGCTCTGCGCAGTCTTTGAGGGCTGGGCCTGGCCCAAGCAGCGCGGCTATGGGCCCGTCCTTCTCTACGCCTTGCTTGACAGGACGGTCTCAGCTTCTCCCCCGTCGTTACAGTCAACAGTTGTATGGAGGGCAGCTGAGCCCGCTTGGAGCGGCTCGCTGCGAGGGAGCGGTGGTGGCGGAAGAGCAGCGAACTCCGTCTGTGTATGTTATGGTCCCTCTTGACACGGTGAGCTCATCATTTGATTGCTCGCGCGTTGCTTGTCCTCTAGGCAGGTTCCTCGGGGCTTTCGGCTGCGTGCTCTTCTCATGCTGCTGTGCCTTGCCGCGCAGGTGAATGCCGACGGCGTGTTCCGCTACGCGGGCTCATCGTGGTTTACCCAGGCGCTGCAGCTGCTGGTCGCCTCGGGTGCCCACGGCGTGGCGATGGACTTCTGGGTAAGCGGCTGAAACGCTTGCCCAGCACCTCCGCCAGCGCTGGCATATGAGGAACAACGCACGCTTCCTACATTTCTTCGTTGTGTGCTGGCGGGGGGTCCTTGCTATTTGCTAGTGGCCGCGGGCTCCATGCTCATGGCTACGCGGAGAGGCCCGCGAGGCGCAGCGTGGGCATGTCAGCAACCCCCACGAAGTCTTAGCGGAAAATACAGCGCTAGCGCCTGCATAAGGCCTCCAATCCAGTGTGCCACCCCCCTTACCCCAACCTCAACAGTGGGGCGCTGTGGAGAAGGCGCCTGGCCAATACAACTGGGCCGGCTACAAGCAGGCAGTGGAAATCATCAAGCAGACTGGACTCAAGATCCAGGTGCGCCAGACTCCCTCGCCAGCTCGATGCGTGCACGCTTGGGGTGCCTCTTGGTCCGTAGCGCTGCGCTGCCACTCTTAACCGGGGCCCTTCCCCCAGGCTGTGATGAGCTTCCACGCTTGCGGAGGCAACGTTGGGGACACGGTGCAGATCCCGCTGCCGGAGTGGGTCCTGCAGGTGAGGCCGTCGCCGGTGCCCTTTCGCCAGTGCAGCTGTAGCGGCTGGTTGGGCTGGTTTGTGAAGGATCACGGCACTGCCGACACCGCCGTGCAGCGCCATGTACCGAAGGAACAGCGCTGGCGCCATCCTAGTCGCCAGGTTAAGCCTTCTCGCACGGCACTCGGGGCTTTGGGCTTGCGAAGCAGGGCTGAACGTTTTCGTGCAGCAGCATCGCAAGCCCCGCACGTTCACCGCGTGCGCAGCGGTAGTCACCAGCGGGGCCGGCCATGGCTGCTCTGGCTGGGTGGCGGCCCGAGCGACCCGGGCGGGCGACTGTCCCACGCCGGACGCTGGGCGGCCCCTCGTGTGTTGGCCAAGCCATGGGATACGCAGCATGTATTATGCGCGGGCAGCTGTGCAGCGCACCAAGCTCACCAGCCGAGGATTTCTTCCATCATCCTAATTCAGCACCCACTGGGGGCATGGTCCTTCGCCGCGACCCCGAAGCGCATGGTCCTCCGTCGCCACCATCACTCCCTGACCGCCGCCCGCTCACTGCCATGGTCCCCGCTCGGCGCAGTGCGGCGAGGCCGACCCCGACCTGTTCTTTGCGGACCGCCCCCGCAACGGCGGGCTGGGCAACCGCAACCGCGAGTACATTAGTATCTGGGCCGACGACGCGGCAGGCGTGCTGCGCGGCAGGAGCCCGCTGCAGTGCTATGAGGAATTTATGGCCTCGTTCCGGGACAACTTCGCACAGGTGCGGCGCTTGCACGGCGGCAGCAAGCTTGTGATCGATGGGCGGCTCTAACGAGAGGTTTCGGTGTTCGGTCTATCCGCGGTTTCGCGGGGGCGATCACGGCGTGGCGCGGGGCCGTGGGTGGTCTTACGTCATTGCAGCGGCTGTCAGCTCGGGTCGGTTGCACGTCCTAAGCCCTCGCCAGAGTGTCGCCCAACGTTCCATCCGGCCTGCGGCTCCCTGCAGGAGCTGGGCAGCGTCATTGACGAGGTTGTGGTGGGCGCGGGGCCATGCGGCGAGCTGCGGCTGCCCTCGTACGTGGAGGCCAACGGCTGGCGCTTCCCGGGCGCCGGCGAGTTCCAGTGCTACGACCGCCGGGCGCTGGCCAGCCTGGCGCAGGCGGCGCGGGAGGCGGGCCACCCCGAGTGGTGCGTCCTGCAGCTGCCGCGGGGAAAGGGAGGCCTGAGCGGGCCGCATGGATGCAACAGGGAGAGGACTTGTTGGGCTGGGATAGGTGCAAGGAAGTGGCTGCGAAAGGCATGGGCCTGAAGTGTACACATGCCGCGGTTGATTGTTGCTGCTGCAGGGGCCAGGGCGGGCCGCACGATGCGGGGCAGTACAACAGCACGCCGGAGCACACGGGCTTCTTTGCGCACAACGGCAGCTGGAACACGCCGTACGGCAGGTGCGGCGCGGCAGCGGCTTGCGGGGCTTGCGGGCCTGCTTCACGCATGTGGCGCGCGCGCCCTCTGGCACACGTTGTGTTCATAGCATGTGCCATGGCCCGGTTCGCGACCTTCCCCTCCCACTCGCCTTGTCTCCATCAGGTGGTTCCTGGAGTGGTACTCGGGCTGCCTGCTTCGGCACGGCGAGCGGATGCTCGGAATCGCCTCGTCCGTGTTTTCCTCGCGCCTGCACCACAACCTGAACGGCCAGTTCGGCAGCGCCAGCACGCACGCCAGCGGCAGCATCGGCGCGCGCGCCTCGTCGTCCTCGTCCTCCGTCTCGGCGGCCTCCGCCCTGCAGCACAGCTACTCGCAGCCCCTCACCTTCGGGCAGCATCATTGCCTCAACTCCTCGGGCGGGGGCCGCTTGAGCACGCTCTCGCTGGACCGCATCCTCGAGACCGGCGGCAGCAGCAACGGCAGCGGCGGCGAGAACGGCGCAGGCACCGCGCCCGGCGGCTCGGAAGCCATGCCGCCGCCGCAAGCCATGCCGCCGCCGCGTCGGCGCGAGGTCTTAGATGTGGGGATCGCAGGCAACGGCATGCCAGGCTATGCCTTTGCCAGCAGCATGGCAGGCTATGTGGCGGGCATGGGGCAGGCAGGGGCGGGGCTGCTGATGCAAATGGGCGGGCCCGGTTCCAGCTCGGTCCGGGCGCTGTCGGCGTTTGTGACAGCGGGGTCGGCGCATGTGCCGCCGGACCCGGGGAGTTTCGGCAGCAACGGCGCGGCGATCGCCGCCGCCGTGCCCAGCGGCACCGGCGGCTCATCGGTCGGCGGGCTATCGCGCAGCGCGGCCATCGTCGCGGCGTGCAGCGCGGCCGCGCTGACGCAGCAGATGGCGGTGGCGCAGGCGCGCGCCGGCGGCAGCGGCAGCCGCAGCGGCGGCGGGGCCGGCGGCAGCGGCTGCAGCTCGGCGACGGCCAGCGGCAGCCAGGGCAGCGGCGCCGGCGGCATTGCATCCCACGGCCCCGACTCCAGCATGATTGACGTCGAGCCCAGCGACGCATCGCATACCTCGACAGCGACCGCGTCGGAGCCGCCAGGGGTGCCCATGTCGGGCTCGGGCGGCGGGCAACACAGCGGCCCACTGTGCCCGGCGTCCGCGACCCCGCCGGGCCCGTCCGCCAGCGCGCCCGGCGCGCTGGCCGCCGCCCGCTTCCGCTCCTCCACGTCCACGCTCGGCGAGACGGACCAGTGCTTCCACACAGGCACGGCCTTTGCGGCGGCCGCCGCCACGGCCGCCGCTGGCGTGCTCATCGCGTCGAGCGGCACCGCCCGCATGGACCTGTGCAACTCCCTGTCGTCCCTCTCGACCGAGTTCACCACCACGGGCGGCGGCACCGGGCCCCACGCCGGCATGCTGTACCTCGACGTTGCGGCGTCGCTGGTGGCCGACGGCGACGACGAGAGCGAGATCGGCACCAGCTGCTGCACCGCCGGTGCGGTGGAGGAGGCCGACGAGCTGTTTGGCATCGTTGGCGGCGCCTCGGGCCGCCACGGCGGATGCACAATGTCGGAGCACGGCAACGTGCTGGCACCGGCGCACGTGAGCGGCCCCGGCTCTACATTTGGCGAGGAGGGCCGCCGACTGAGCATGGAGCTGGGCATGGGGCTGGGCGTGGGCGCTGCCGCCGTGCAGCCGGCCGTCTCGGCGCTGCTATCCCCGAGCGTGTCCTGCTCGGCGGCTGGAGCGTCGCTCGGCGCGGCCAGCGCGGGCGGCGCGAGCGCTGCCGGTGCGGGCGCGGGCGTCGGCCCCGGCATGCACCTGGCGCTCAAGATTGCAGGTAGGGTTGCGCCATACTGCTCGCGAGCCTAGCATGCTCTGTAACACGTCTGCTACTGCTCGGCACGCGGATACCGGAACGTTCGCTTGTTCGCACGCTGCTGCGAAAGAGGCACGTGCAACCGGCGATGCCCCTCTGCAGGCATCCACTGGTGGTACCGCTCGCGCTCCCATGCGGCCGAGCTGACAGCGGGCTACTACAACGTGGATGGGCGCTGCGGCTACGCGCCCATCGTGGACATATGCGCGCGGCACCGCGCCAACCTGGTGCTGACGTGCGTGGAGATGTGCGACTCGCAGCATCCCGCGCAGGCGCAGTGCGGCCCCGAGGGGCTGCTGCGGCAGCTGCGCGTGCTGGCGGCGCGCGCGGGCGTGTCGCTGAGCGGCGAGAACGCGCTGGTGCGTTCGTGGCGATGGGGTTGGGGCAGCGTGCATGCGGCGGCGGGTCTGGGTCGCAGCGCGGGCATTGGCGGTACTCCTGCTTCTTGTCGCGCGCAACAGGTCCATCGTGTCCTTTGAAACAGTTTGATCCCTATTCATGCTCCTGCCCGCAGCCGATCTTCTCCTCGGGAGGCGTCGACACGGAGGCCCTGGACCGCATCGCTCACAACATGCGTCCGTGGGCCATGCCGTTCTCGCTGCGCGGCGCCAGCCCAGCGCCCACGCCCACCGGCGCGCACCCGCACCCGGGCGCGGGCGGCCTTGGAAACGGCAACGGGAACGGGTACGGCGGCCCGCCGTTCGTCCAGCAGCAGTCGGCGGCTACGGCAATGTGCGGCGGCGGAAGCAACATCGTGTGCGTCGGATACCGCATGTCCGAGTCCGGCCGCATGGTGCCGGTGAGCTCGCCCGCCTCGGCCGTCGTGGGCGCGGCGCAGATGCAACAAGCCCATGCTGCCCAGCAGCAGCAGGCGGGCGCGACGGGCCCGTCGTCGACGTCCTCGGCATCGGGCTTCGGCAGCGCAGCGTTGGAGGCACCGCAGGGGGCCGGCGGCTTTGCCGCGTGCCCCTCGCCGGCGCCGGCGGTGCCGGACATGCTGCCGGCGCTGCGAGCGTTCACGTTTTTGCGCCTGGTCCCTGAAATGCTATTGCCGGGGTACCAGGGCCTGTGGTTGAGGTTCATGGGGAAGCTGGTGGCAAACAGCAGCGCGGGCCCTGGGGGCATGACGTGAGGTGTTTTTGCACTCAGCGGCACGCAGCAGCATAAGGTGGCACTGCCGGTTAGGAGATTGCGCGTGGGCGTGGGTGCTGCGGCGGCGGTTTGGGGACGCCACGTTTGCGCCGCCCGGCGTGAGTGCGTGTGCCACGGGTTGGGTTATCGTGTATCTCGTAGGTTGGTTGCGTTTGTTTGGCCGGGCGCTAGTTTGGCGCGCGTGTCCGAGGGCGTTGGTTGCGGCTAGGGCAATGCCAAGCATTGGGGCGTGGTTCAAAGACGTTTTTGAGGTCCATGTTTACTGCTAGTCTACCTGGCTATGTCTGGCGCGGGTGACGGGCGCGTCGGCAGCCACCGGGCGTTTGCGTGTCGCCCGCGGCAGCTCTGGCTGGTGGCTGGGTTTTGCTGCCCGCTGCATGCAATTGCTTTTGGGGCTGTCGCCAGGGTGCGGCGAAGCAGGGCCGCGTTGACTCGCAGAGTCGGCGGCCAGCAGGCGGCGCGTGTCGTTGCATGGCGTGTGCCACATCGGCAACGGCATCTTGGCAGGCCGTGCCTGCCGCAGAATGAAAGGTGTGAGGGCCACGACCCCAATCACCAACACGAACTGCGTGGCGGATAATTTACGCATGTAAACGCATAACGCTTCAGGTGCCCAGCTGTCGAACGGAAGAGGAGCTTGTGATTGCAATCTGCAGGGGCGATGGCGTGGGCAGGGGATGGCCCCTGGGTGTGGGCCTCCACTACTTGCCGTACCCCACACATCACCGCCCTCCGCGCATCCGCAGCTGCCGCCGCGGCCGCCTGGCCTGGGACGCAATCCATCCGATTATGTGGCCATGCAGGCCCACCAATGGCCATGCAAGCTTACGTCCCTGTCCCCGGTCCTGCCCTCCGTGGCTCGTCCACCCCGCCTTGGCCAAGCATAAGTTTCGCCTATGCCGCGGCTGCCCCCGATCCGTCCCCACGCCTCTGACCCGTGTGCTCTCCGCATGCCAGGCGCCGCTACCAACCCTCTGCTCAGCGTAGCAGTTTGCGGGGGAAGCCGGGGCGAGGCTCAGGCACCGCATTCTCCCGGGGGCCCCTGGCTACGATGTACGGCATGTGTGCGCTGAATGTCCCAAATGTAGCCTTACCACAGCATACAGACACTCCATACAGAACTTTGCGGCTACCAAGTAGTAGCCCACCTCGGTACTCAAGCCCAAAGGCAACGGCGCTCACACGCCAATTGCAAACACGCACAGAGGGAGCAAACGCATAAGCTGCATTTGTCAAGCGGTGGTGGTCTACAGGTTCAACAGCACGGAACACATAGCGCACCGGGCAATCAGGTCCTGAACAACACAAAATGGGCTTCTGGCTCGGGACTCTTGTGTTCTTCCTTATTCAGATCGTCACAACCGCTGTGATCAACTTTGTGGGCAAGCCCGGCAACAAGGGGTGCGTTTGGCCGACGCGCGTTCGCTGGCTGCAAGGCAGTGCTGCAACGCTCTGTGCTGGTATACTTATTGCGGGACTGAACTTGGCTTGTCCTTTGTCGCGTTGACTGGTGGGAGGCTCGCGAATCATGGTCTTAGCTTCCCTCGCCGCCCGCTCGCACAGGCTAACACACATCATGGCCTTCACAACAGTTTTCCAATTATGGTTCATGTGAGGCGGGCTGGGGCTGTCCAGGGTGCGCCAAGCGCTGCTTCAGGCGGGGGCACCGCGGGGAGACTACCTCTTATGACGCCACGGTGTTTCCCCTCCTTCGCTTGGTCCTGTGTCCCACAGATGGGCAATCATTTACATTGCCCAGATGAACCCTCTGATCAACCCGGAGTACAAGGAGTAGGCGAACGACCGCGCTGAGAGCGGCAGGGAGAGGCGAGAGACCCGGCAAGGAGAGCTGGCTTGGTGCTGGCGCTCTGGTGCCGTGCACCACGCGTACGGCTGTACATGGAGGCGGTCCAGCATGCGGCCTTGCATGTGTAGCGGATGTCGTTAGGGGGCTGACGAGATTGGGCGAGCTGGGGGTGGAATGCATATGGGCCGGGAAACGCCGCCGCCGGACGGCGGCGCGCGGCGGTGAGGGCTCAGCAGGCCTGGGTATTTGACAGTCTGGATGGGGACCTGACCACGTCGGTTGTAACTTCATTGACGCTGCGCTGTGCCAGTGAGGCAACAAGGAGCAGGGCGGGAGCTTGGCTTGAGGCTTTCGGGGCCGCCGTGCACAGCCGACAGCCGTTGCTCGTTTGGGAGTCGGGCAGCTGCAGGAGCCACAGTTGACACCAGCGCGCATCATTGCACACCCATGCAAGCATGCAGGCCAGACCTCGGCGCCCTTGAATAGAGCTACAAAAACGTTCAGGGCTTAGGCTGGCGCAGTCGGAACACCCAGCTGCCAACCGCCATCAATGCACGATGTCGCCTCGCTAGGCAAGGGAAGACGGATTTACGACTGCAAGCGTGACATGACGGCTAGCGTGCTAGGCAGCACACGCCGGCTACCGGGTGCTAGCCTGCATGCGCTCTCTAGCTCCTCCTACGTCCTACCACTTCGTTGCGCCCCGCGCACCGCACACGCAGCACGCCCTCCGGCACGCGGCGCAGCACACTCGGCTCTGGCCTTGGTGTCATAAATGCGCTACACATTGATGAGCCAATCCTACTTCTGCCCGAACCGCCCAGCACGCGACAGCTGCAACCACCACATTCCAGCGCGTCTGGCGTTGCCGCGCGGGCCGTCGGTCATTATGACCCCATCCAAACCCATTCACCCATCCGTTGACGTAGCCCGCTGGTCCTCGGTTGCGGAATCCCTCAACCACACACATACACGCTGCGGAACGTGTAACTATGTGTTCCTATATCTTAAACACACAGTGCACGACCGGCATGTCATCAACCCAGGCGTACCGCGCGGGGCGTGTTACTCACCATTCCTACTTCTGAACACACAGCAGGCACGGGCCGCCTTTTCAAACAGCTCTATGCGCCCGCCGCGAGCGAGCCGCCGCGCTAGACGGTGAACTTGAGGCAGCGCGTCTCGGTGTGTACAGTGTAGCACTTGCGGCAGCAGTAGCGCGAGCCGCAGCGGGTGCACGTGTACCTGCCAGGGGGCAGCACGGTCAGGGGCGCGGCAACACGTCAGCTTAGCAGTCTTGTGGGCTCCCAGAAACTGCCCGCGGCAGGCAGGGGCCGCTGCACGCAGCAGAAGCGCGAGCCGAAGCGCAACGCAGCTGTGGCGCGTGCTGGGCCAAACGCTGCGCTCAGCAGTCGCACGAGCCCCAGGCGACAACGGGCATCGGCGCCAGCAGCCAAACCACAACCGCGTGGCCGCGGTTCGGGCTGCGCCAGCTAGCTAGAGCCCTATGCCATGGGAGCCTGCACGGCGCCGGGAGCCTGCACGGCGCCGGCTGCTGCTGCGCGGCGGCTACGACGAGCAGCTTCCGCACCGCCGCTCATGCAAAGGCACTCCCGCACACGCAGCGTAACCACAGAACACGCGACCAAACTGACCGAGCTAAACTGTTTTTACATGCATGAGTGTGCACCGATCGCACGCTTGCTCACCCCGATGTGTTGCCGCACACGGAGCAGAACTTGCGCGTGGCGGCGGACGTGGAGGGCCGCGCGGAGGCGGTGATGTAGGTGGGCTTGCCGGGCGGCAGCCGGTCGAGCTCGGCCTGGGGGGGATGGCAGGGCGTCGCACGCCGGGGCGTGTCGTTGGGGATGCTGCAGGCTGCGTGCCGTTCCCCTGCGGGCGCCCAGGGGAGCGCGGCGCGTGCACCGGCGTGCCACGGACAGCAGTGTGCCTGAGCCTGCCGCGGAGTACCGTAACACGTTGCGCACGTGCCGCGCCCTGCCAACGAATGTCACGTGGCCCTCGCGACTCGCGGCGCCCACTGCCGCACTAGCATGCTGTCAAAGGCGCCCAAGCCTGCAAATACGTGCTACCATGCGCACGGCTGCGCATACCGGTATGCAGCGGCACGGCGGCGCGCCGAGGTACGTCGGGGTTGCAGCGGCTTGCACGCAACGCTCTGCGCCGCCGCCACCAGGGGGCACTTCGCACCTCATCCAAGATGCGACCGAAGGTCTTGGGCCCTCGCCGGTCACCGCCGCCAATGCCCCTCAGCTTGCGCTTGGCTCCCGCCTTCTTGCGCTTGCCCTTCTTGCCACCGACCTCTGCGCTGGGCAGCACCGGGCAGGGCGCATCCTGACGCCTAGGTTGGCGTTGCGACTGGGTGATCAACCACTGGTACGCGTGCGAGACTGAACTCGCGATGAGGTGTCAAGGATCTCGCGGCCTGGGCCCCACACCAAAAGGGCCCTGGCCTGAGCGACGTCCATGGGACATGACGCATGTGCGCTGGGGTATTTCATGTTAGCCCAGGGGGTGTGCCGCTGCCAGCCTGTCGCGGAGCGGTGATGCGAGAGGCGCCAGGCCAAAGCACCCGAGCCGGCCCCAGGACGCTGTTGCACGACGCCCAACCCAGCGCGCCCCCACGGCGCCCCTCAGCCCGTGCTTCCTCAGCCCAGCCTTAAGGGCCAGCGCCCCCGCAACGGCCGTTGCTGCCGTCAGATGTCGCCACAACCCACCGTCGTCCTCCTCTTCCTCCTCCAAATTAAACTCCTCATCATCGCTTGCCATGCCGAACGGGTTTTCCCCAGCATCGTTATCGTTCTCCAGAGCGTCGAGCCGCGCTTGCGCCGCCTGGTCGTCACAGGGAAGCGGTGTCACGCGGGCAGTGAGGTAGCGGCTACACGACCAGCCTTGCAGTGAGGCTGCAGTGCTGATGCCCGGGCGCAGCGAATTCAATGCTTCACCTGCTGTCGTGTCGCATCGTCCACGACGGCCATGCGCTGGGACACCTTGCGCTCGCGCAGAGCCCGCCGAGGCTGCGCATCTGAGCGAGGGGGGTGCCGGAGGCATGGTTGGGTCCGTGCCAACACCTCCCCGTCACAGCCTGGCATGCTTACTTGGCCGTGGACCCGCCATGGCTGTATGTTGCCTCCTGCTTCAGCCGCGCAGACGCTGCCACGACGAATGTCGAACACCTCCGGCGCGCGCCACCGGCGACCTGGAAAGTACGGCTCCACGCGCTATATGCTATTCACGCTGAGCCGCTTGCATTGTGCATCGCTGTCAGAGTTCTCAAGAGCAAAGCATTGGAAACAGTTTTCTTGCTGTGAGGTCGCAGGTTGCAACCGCAAAGTGACTGTGAAGCGACGTCTGACACTGCGTGCATATATGCGCTTCTTGGGACTTGAGCTAATGAAAGCACACGAGACCTCCCGCCCCCCATCCCCCGCCCGTCGCCCTGGGCCGAAGTCAGGTTTCCTGCTGCGAGCTCTCATAGCTTGCAGGGCTGCAACCGCAAAGAGCGCGAGGTGTTCAGGACGTAAAGAGAACACCGATCTAGCAGCCAACCTGCTGTGCCTGCCTCCCCTCGCCCATCCCTGGCGGGGGTAGGGGTTTCAGACTTTGATGCCAGGAAGAGGAATGGGGTTGCCGTGTCGCAAGCGGTGGGGAGCGATCCCCGCGACTCCCAGCAAACCCCTTCGTGCGTGCTGGGCCGCAACGTGGCGTTCGGTCCCCACCGCAAGCCCAATCTGCTGCAGTATGCCGATGCGCATAGCTGCGTAACGGTCAGGTAGGTAGCACACACAGCCTCACAGCGCACCTCTGAACGCCTGCATCCTTCGTGTGGCCGCGCCTAAGCTGCGTGATCTCCGAAGTGCAGCCCGCCTTCCTATGTTGGCTTCGCTTCATTTCAGTAGTAGTCCCATGCTGTCTCGCTTCGTCTACTTGCGCCCTTGGGGTCTGTGCATTCCTTGTCTGCTATCCCTCCCCTGATCCCTCAAGAGCAGGGGGTAGCTTCAATGGCAGGTTGGTAGCGACCTGCCGGGAGGCTCATGCAGACCCATGCGGGACATCAACGCTGCGGAGTGGGGCTTTCAACGTATGAATGAAGCCAAGAGCATGTTTATGATAAACTAGAACGAAGTCACAAAAAGGACATGTTACCTGCCGAGTTGGGGTACAAGTTTTGCCGCGGCCCGCCGTCGGCGTGTGTCCGCGCGGGGTGGCGGATACGGACTTTTCCCCATTCTGGATGTGGGTTACATCATCTGGCGCATGTTTCCATTCCTTCATGTCATGGGACCTGCCTGAACCTGCTCCAGCATCCATGGCATCCTAGCCACGGTTAGCCGCGCTGCCTCTACGCAAGTGCACGTCCCTTTGTCGACCCCCGAGCAGCTGGCAACTAGCCACTTCTCCTTACCCATCTGTATTTCCCAACTTCGAACTGCAATCCGGTTCAAACGCCCGTGAAGCCTTGCAGAGGAAAGAGGATGCCAGAGTTCATGCAATGGCAGATATTCCTTCTTTGACTTTGTTCTAGCTTATCATTAAATGGCATAGCGTGGTACAGGGGCGTCCTCACACGTCTGACCGCGGGGAGGGATATGGAGGTCCATGCTTTGGGAACCCACCTGACGCCAGAGCTGCCCTTGAGAAAGGCTCATTCCCTCCACGAAAGGCGCCGGCGGCCTCGTAGCAGATAACAGTCACTTGCCACGCAGTGGAATCTATTGCAGATAAGTCTAATGCACTGGCGGGCCGGGGGGCGCCGGGCTGGATTACATATGGGCGGGGGGCCGCACCTGAGGGGGCCGAAGGCGGCAACTGAGGATCCTTGGTTCACCGCCCCTCCGCCATCCTGCCGCGCCTTACATGCACGAAACGCGCCACGGGCAAGATCTGACGCGCACCGTTCCGCAAGACAAGAATGTCCCCATCGGAACGGGAAAAGGGGCGCAGCCCCAATCCATTCTCTGTCTGGGGCTGCCGGGTGCCGGCCGGCCCCCGACCATTGGGGTTGCGTCCGTTTAAGGCATGCACAGTGGATATCTGGTGCACACCCTGTCAACCAGCGCTCTACGTCACAGTGCCGGTGATTGTCTGGGACGCGACCCCTGGTCCCTTCTCCTGGACAAGGCCGGGGCACGATTGCGTCAAAGAAATAGCTGGCACCCCGGCCCCCGGCCTCTCGCTAGCACCCGCGCACGGCCGCTACCGCAACAGCCGCCACCCACCGGGACAGGCACGGCCAGGTTGCAGGGCCCGCCCTCGCTGCCAACTCAGCCCCCAACACCGCTACGCTTCCGCTTGGCGCCGCCGAGCTCGGGTGGCCGCGCTCGCTGCAGCTGCTGCTGCCGCTGCCGCTGCCGCTGCCGCTCGGCCCCGGCCAGGCACGCAGCGCGCATAGGGGTGGGGGCCTCCTTGCGACGCAAGCGGGTGCCATGAACAAAGGAAATGTTGCGCCGTTTCTAAATGATTGCTCTTTAGTGGTGACCTGTAAGCTGTTATCTGCAGCTGTTGTGCTCTCATTACCTTTTACGCCACATCTGATGTCTCGTGCTATCTTACCCTTAAGCCAATGGTTACATGGTATGGCACTGCCGTACATTCTTGGAAACGGCACATGACCGACGCTGCGTGTCGGTCGGATTATCTACAGCGTGCTCACATCTGTCCATGATATGAACTTCAATAAGGCGACGGCGCACGCTCGGGGCCCTTCGCCGGCCGACTTGGAAGACCAATCATCTGGCGGGACGAAATACTCACCAACTTTGTATACAAACAATACTTAAGCCCCTAATTCTGCGTACACGCTGTTGCTTACAACTCATTATCTGCAGACTTCTTACCGGCGAACAAGAAGTTTGGCCCCAAGTGCCTTCCTTGTTATGCGTTCTGGGAAGCTCCGCAGCGGGTAATGCATGCGTCTTCCGCTTTGGCCCCTTGCGGGCGACTCATCGTCGGCGGGACATCCCGGGGACTGTAAGCTTTCCACCCCGAGCGGCCTGAGAGCAATCTGCTCGCTTGCGTGATCGACAGGAAGGTGAGCACGTCGCAGCCGGCATAGCCCGAGCGGTACGCGAGAAGGGCGCCCTGCCGCTGCAACCTGTCGCTGCACCTCCCGGCAAAACTCCCCCTGAAACCGTGTGCTCAGACAACCCCTCTGCTAATCGCGGGGTTATGGGGTCAAGCGCGACCTAAGTCCGCTCTTGCAGTTCTTCACGTCTTTTTCGCACGTCGTTGTATGAACAGGAAGCCAAACTTCGCACCCGTTACCGTTTTGGCGCAGATGCTTCTACATCTCCTTAACTCTATCTGCGGCATTAGCCGCAATGCGGCTGCCGATGCGCAGCAACTGGGACGCCCGTTGTCGGCCTCTCCAGCACCGCCTGCACCCGACAATCCCTCGGGCCACTCCACAGCTAACCAGCTCACCACCGGACACTCCTGGGCTCCACTCCCCCACCTGGGCACGACCAGCGACGAGTGTGGCACCACCGGAAGCGTGGCGTCCAGCATGTGGCACATCCCGATGCCCGCGACGGCCCCGGTCGTGCCCATCCACGATGACGAACCCGCTCACACCCTGTGCAACAAGGCCAGCCTACTGCGCGACAGCGTGATGCACGCTGCGGGCACCGTCTCGCACCGAGCGAGCACCGCCGCTTCCGACACGGACGGCGGCGTGGGCCGGACATCTTACCTCGATGCCGCCTGCGTGCCGTTCTCCGGGCCGGAGCCATGGCTACTGGACGAGGCGCTAGGCGACGTTGGGCCCGGCTGCCGGTCCGGCGACGGATTGTGTATGTCCACGGGCTGGGCCGTGCTGGCCTCTGACGGCGCCGATCAAGCCTGCGCTGGCCGCGACTGGCGCCTGCACGTGTCGCTGGGCGCCGCCAGCACGAGGGATCTAGCGCAGTGCGACCCCGCCATGCGCATAAGGTGTGTGAGCCTGCCGCCACATTCAACATCGCGATCACAGCAATGCAAACACCATGCTGGCCGCTCCCAGCCCCTAAGCCCGCTGCTGCCGCTGCAGCCCCAGCGCCGCACTCCGAAGTTGTCGCGTTGGCTGCTTGCCGTAGCGCTCGCCGGTGCTGCCCTCCCGTGCCCACTCGACCCCGCGGCCCAACTCCCCATGCCGCTCTGCAGGCACCTCCAGTCGCTGGCGCAGGGCGCAGGCAGTGTGGTCCTGCAGGGCTCCTGGCAGTCGCTGCTGGTCACGGTCCGCTTCCAGCTTCTGCGCGGCGCCGACCCACGGGCCGCCCACCGCCGGCTCGCCGGCCTGCTGGCGCTGCCCTCCTGCCGCATGGCGCGTGTGTACGCCTGCGACGTCTCCGAGGTGGTGGCTCTGCAGGACGCGGCCGAGCCCGAAGCCGCCGGGCCCGGCGGCGCCGGGCGCGGCGTGCTGTCCGTGCGGCCGTGCTGGCAGGAGGCCGAGGAGGAGGAGGGTCTGAGCGGCGCCTCCGGCGCCACCTCGGCCATGGGCTCCGGCAGCTACGAGAGCGCCAGCCGCAGCAACGGCGGCGGCCGGGGCGGCCACGCCTTCCACTTCTCCTCTGTCGTCTTCGCGCTGCCGCCCTCCAAGCCGCCGCCGCAGCAGCAGCATCCTCATCCGCAGCAGCACCGAGACGACGCGGCCGCTTCCGGCACCGAGCCCTGCGAGACGCTCCACGGCTTGCTTGATCACCTCGGCGCCCAGCCCGGCGACCTGCTGCTCCACACAGTGACGCAGCTAGCCAGCGCCGGCAACGTCTGGAACGCCATTTACGGCGGCGCCTTTGACGCCGGCGGCCCACTCGGCGCGCGCAGCGCGGCGCGGCTGCTGCTGCACGCCACGCGCAGCACCGCCGCCGGCCTGCAGCAGCTGCATGCCGCGGGCCAGGTGCACGGCGGGCTGACGCCCAGCAACGTGCTGCTGCAGTGGGAGGGCGAGGAGGGCGAGGAGCAGGCCGGCGGCGGCGCGGACGGCGGCAGCGGCAGCAGCGGGCGGCGGCGCACGCTGGCGGCGCGGCTGGCGGACTGCGGCGTACGGCGGCTGGCGCTGGGCGGCGACTGGCGTAGGGAGCTGGACGGCAACGCCGAGCTGCGGCACTGCACCGCGCCAGAGCTGCTGGCGGCGGCGCCAGGGCAGCAGCTGCCTTGGTCGCCCGCCTGCGACATGCACAGGTGAGCCCGCCAGGCCGCCACCTGGTCCCGGCAGCTGCCGTGCGGTGCATGCTTGGGCAGGGTGGTGGCGCAGTGGGGTGGCGGTGCGGGCGGCCTGCAACGCGGGGCGCCGACAGCAAACGTGTTGATACCCCTCGGCTGTGCGCCAACCCACCGCCCCCCATCCTGCCGACCCGCGTGCGCAGCTTCGGCGCGCTGCTCTTTGCGCTTTGCACCGCGCGCCTGCCGCCCGCCCCCGCGGCGGTCGGCGACGCGCCGGCCCGCGCAGCGGCGCTTGCGGCGGCGTGGCCGCAGGAGGTTTGGCCCGCGCTGCGGGCGCTGGGGCTGTCGTGCCTTGCCCACGACCCCGCCGCCCGGCCCACGGCCTCGGAGGTCGTTCGGACGCTGCTGGCGTGGGAGCAGCGGTTGCGCAACGCCTCTCGCGGCCGCGCAGGCCAGGGCCTTAGCTCCTCCGTCAGGAACCATGTGCGCGGCGACAGGAGTGGGTCCCACAGAGCCTCGGCCTCCGGCGCGTTGGCGACGGCAGAGTGAAGCTATGACCAGCTGGGCGCTGGCGTCGGCCAGGCCCACGCGCGCTGTGGGTGGCCGGCTGCGGCGGCGCTGCGGCGGCGCCGAGGCTCGGGCAGGGGGTGCAGGGTGTGCGGGCTTCGCGGGCTGGGTATGAATGTGGTACTGTGGCATGGGAGTTAAGCTGGACCCGGGAACGCGAGCGGCTGGCGCAGCAGGGGCTGAGCACTTGGTGGCGGTCGCATGAGTGGTGTTGAGTGTGCGTGTGCGTGTGTTTGCGGGCGTTGAGTTGTCCTATACGCACGTGTTGGCTCTTTCATTTATCGCATGAGGTTCCTCTTGCCGTGGCAGTCGGCATGGAGCGCCACGAGGGCAGGGCGTGGACTGGCCTGGGCCCTGGCTACGGCCGTTGGCAGCGCGTCGCGTGTGTCGGGAGCCTGGGTCTGCAGTTGAGTGGCGCTGCGGCTCGCGCTGGGTTGCGGGATGCTTGGTGCTTTTGGAGCTGGCAGGTGAGGCGGGCCCCTATCTCTGTGTCGGCCAGGCGTGTTGGTTGCATGCCGGACGGTTGCTTGGCGGCCATGGCATTGTTTCCGGGAGGACCAAGGACAGTACCCTAGTGCTTGGGCGGCTGCTAGCTTTGCCGATCGAAACGCATGCGGTTCTTGTGGCCCTGGCTGTGTGCATCTCTATGCGCCGCGCTGCCCCGTCATCCGCGGGCTCGTGCTATGATGGGAGGATGAGTGGTTTTCGTGGGACGGGGTGGGGCTGCGCCCTATGTCCTATTCCGGATGGGGTTACACTTGTCGTGGGACGGTACGGGCGCACACCGGCTGTCATCCCGCATAAAGGAGTGTGCGGTTGCTGCAGCCCAGCGCCCGGGCGGCTGCAGTCGGCCGCGGAGCTGGTGCTCATGGTCTGTGCGTGGTTCTTTGTGCGCTGGTCTGCGCTTCCAGCGCTTGCTGGCTAGCCAGGTGGAGTTGTTTATACGTGTGTGTTGAGTGTTGAGTAGAACAGAACCGTTTTTACCAGGGCAACTGGAAGTTATCTGTCCTTGAGCAAGCCGTGGCGAACTGGTGGCGATGCACTGCGCTGAAATGCCGCCTTGTGTTTGCCGCGGCGGCCGCACCCGCCGCAACGGCCGAGGGTCTGCTCCGACGTGGGAGGATACTTGTAACCCAGCTCATGGCGCGGTGTGGGGCTCCAGGGCATGGGCGTCGAGATGGCTCCGTGCACGACCGGGCTCGCGGAGCCGTTAGGTTCACGGGGCCGAGGCAGTGCCCACGGGCGTGGCGGGGATAGGACCCGCAAGCGCTGTGCCAGGGTGCTAGGGCCCCCCGGCGCCCCACAACCCAGCCATCAACCCTGCGCCTCGTCCATAGCCGCCGGCGCGTTGCGGTGCCGGGCTGCCCGCCCCAGCCTACGCACTAGTGGAACGCCGGGCTGCGCGTGATGCAGCCAGCCCGCTACCCGGGCATGAGGCGTTGTGTTGGAGCCGTTGACGCCAGAGACGTGTGTCCATTAATGTGTGTGAGCGGGGCCACACTGAAGCAAGGCACGTGGCAGCCCGCTCTCGCCCTGTGCCTGCGCCTGTGCCCCTGGCCCTGGCTCGCTGCGGCTCAACCGCCATGCCAGCTTGCGGCCCCCTCTGCCCCGTACGCAGCAAGCTCACAAGACCTTTCCCGCAACGCCAGCAATATTGCACGAGCGTTCCGGGAGCCCAAGCCGGCGAGGGACAGCAGGCGCCTCCGCATGTCCTGCCTCCAAGCGCCCCGTTTCGCCCGCCTTCGTCACGGGCGTCTCCGCGCCCCGCACCTCCCATCCAGGGGGCCACTGCCTGACCAGCTGCCAGGGCCTCAAGGCCCCACCCCCCAAGCGAAAAGCGTCCATCTCAAGTCCGACCTCCCAAACCCCTGCACCTCATGCTTCACGCTCGCAGCGTCCATCCTGCGGTCTTAAACAGCACACCTAGCGCAGCTAGGTCGCCCAGCGCCCTCTTTCACACCGCGGCGCACGGCGCCTCACGGCTGCCCGCCTCCGCACCCATAAGCCTAGCCGAGCAGCTCCGCGCCGCCAGCCCCGGCGGCCTTAGCCCACCGGCCCGCTCCCCTGCCGCGCGCCGCCGGGCAGCGCTAGCGGCTGAGGCCGGCCAAGATAGCACCAGCGGCCGCAGCCGGCCCTGCGCACATGCATCAGTCCACGCCCGTTCCCAGCGCACCCAGCGCGGCGGTCTCTGTCCGGCACGGTGCTACTCCGACCCGCTCCGCCGGCCCGCCAGCACAGCGGCGGCATGCCCCGCTGGCGACCCACCTGCGGCACCCGCGGGCATGGCGCCGATCTGCGCACAACCCCTGACCGCGGCCCCGGCGTGACTCCAAAACCCGGCATTCGCTCATCGGCTGCCGCGGCCGCTGCCCCCGGCGGCCGTGGCTGCCCCGCGGCCCACGCGACTGCGAACCGGGCCGCGCCCGGCTCCAGCGGGAGGCTGGGGCCGGGGGCCGCGCGGGCGGGCAGCAGCAGCTTGTGCGCCCGGCTCAAGCGAAGTGGATGCCCGCCGCGTTGAAGAGCGACAGCAGTTGCAGGAACTCCTCCTGGCTCATCTTGCTGCTGCGGTTGGTGTCGAGGCCGTTGTCAGTGAGCACCTGGGGCGGCAGGTGCGGGGGCGGCGGGGCGGTGGTGGGGCCGAGGGGGCGGCGGTGGGCAGCAGGGGAGGCGGGGGCCGAGGAACGGGGAAGGGCAAGGGGCAGCCGGCGGCACCGAAGGGGCAGCACCCTTGCGCCCAGCCGCGCAGCTCAGCTGTGGCCCGTCCCACGCTTGTACACGTCGACGCCACGCGACGCACACACATGGCCTTATACTTATTTCTGAACGCATGGCCTACATGTCGACGACCGCGCACTCCCAGATCCCCATTTCAAGCCAACCATGAGCCGAGGTGTCGTTGCCGCCCGCCGCCCCCACCGCCTCACCTTGACCACCAGGTCCTTGAACTCGGGGCTCACGCGCGCAGCGCCTCTCCGCCGCCCCGCCTTGCCGCCCGCCGCCGAGCCCGGCCCGCCGTCCACCGTCATCGCGTCGTCATCGTCGTCGTCCGCGCCCATGCCCTCGTCGTCGTCCGCGCCGTCGTGGTCCATGGCGCCGTCGTCGCCGCCCAGCTTGGCGATAACGTCGGCACCAGGCGCGGCGGCGCCGCCCTTTAGCGCCTGGTAGGTCTTGTAGTTGGTCTCCAGCGCCTGCAGCGTGTTGGGCGTCTTGAAGATAGCGCCTGCAGCGGCCAGGCGGCCGGGGGGGCAGCCGGCGGGCGAAGGTCATGGGCCGGACGGGAAGAGGCGGCGCGGCCGTGGACATGGCCAGCATACGGGTGCGTGGGGATGCTGCGCAGCGGGCCATTACGCCTCGGCGCTGGCACACGACCAGCGCCTGTCGACCGCCTGTGTACGCCCCTCCCCCCCAAGTCCCAAGTCCCCAGTCCTCACCCCCGTCCTCACCCAGGGTCTTGTTCTTGCGGCTGAAGCACAGCCGCACCATGCCGTCCCACTCCAGGAAGTTGACGGGCGGCGGCGGGTGGCGCGGCTCGATGCGCACCACGGACGAGTCCACCTTGGGCGGCGGCCGGAAGTTGTTCTTGCCCACCTGCGGCCAGGCAGCGAGGGCGGCGGGCGGCGGGGCGTCAGGCGGGGGCGAGGGCCTGCCGGCGGGAGCGACGGAGCGAGCGGCCCCACGCGCGCTCGCAAGGGAGGCCCGCGCGGCGACCTCCTGGGAGGGAGCGGCCAGCCCGCACAAGGGCAGCGCATGCGCCACGAGCGCGCGGCGGTCGACGGCCCCGGGGCGCCGTGCAGGACACGAGGCCCCATCAAAAGCCGCAGCCCCTGCCACCTTCCGTTGGCTTTCCTGGAGCAGGCGCCCAACCCGGCCTCCAGGTGGCGGCCACTCGGCCATGCGCAGTGCTAGGACACACAGCAAAGCCAGGCAGCCCCTTCCCATGCCCTTCCTACCCCAGCACCCCTCGCCTGCCCTCTCCCCCTCCCCTCCCATTAGGCCCACCTTGAGCAGGTGGCTGACGCGCGCCAGCAGCTGCGTGTTGACCGCCAGCCTGCTGTACAGCGGCTCGCCGGCCTTGGCCACCAGGCGCATCGCAAACTCGTGCTGGTACATGATGACGGCGGCGCGGAAGGGCGGCCGGTGCGCCAGCAGCTTGAAGGTGAGCGGCGAGGAGATGTTGTACGGGATGTTGGCCACGCACAGGTCAAAGTACGGCAGGTCCACGCGCATGAAGTCGCCGTGGATGATCTGGCGGCGGGAGCGGCGGGGCGAGCGTGGGGAACGGGGAAGGGGTTGGGAGGCGCCCGCGGGAGGGCGGGCGCAATGCTGAGCCCGAGGCTGCGGCTGGCACGGGCGGCGAGGATGGGTGCGCGGGGGCGCGGGCCGGATGGCGGCGCGGCCGCCGGTCGGGGCCGACGCCCCCCAGGATACACACCGGCGCGTTCATGTCCTCACCGGCACCAGTGTCCGCACCACGGGCCTACGCAACGGCAGCGCATGCGCCCCTCACAACGTCAGCCCACGGCACCCACGGGCCGCTGCGGGAAGCGGGGCAGCCGGGGGCGCGCCGGCCCCCGGCCAGCGGCATGCGCCGCCGCGCCCCGCCGCATGCTGCCCAATGCGCCCTGGCTGCCCTGGCTGCCCGCCAGCCCCCCCCCCCGGGCGCATGGCGGCTGCGCGCACCTGCAGGTTGTTTGCGTACGGCGTGCCCTGCACACGCCGCTGTAGCTCCAGGACCTGCGGGCCGGGGCCGGGGCGGCAGGCGGGGGAGGGGAGGGGCGTCGTCAGCGTGCGTGCGGTGCAGGCGCAGGCGCAGCTGGGGGACCTGGGGGGCTGCAGGGAGAGGCGCGGCGCTGATGGCGCGCCTGGGCCGCTGGGCCCCATGGTGCGACTGTGGCGGCCGGCGCTAGGGCGGGGTTCGCTTGTCGGGATCGCGAGGCGGCATGCTGTGCTGTGCTGTGCGGCATGGGTGCTCCGTGTCGCGGACTGCGATGAAAGGCTGGGGCCCAGGGCGGGTTCGTGGCGCGGGATGACTGCGGGGCAGCTGCGCGACCTCAGCAGCCGGGGCAGCGGCGGTGGCAGAGGTCAGGGAGGTGTCAGCAGCGGTGGAGGCGGTGCGTCAGGTGGCGTTGGCATTGGCGGCTGGCAGCCCCGGTGGTAGCTGGCGGTCCCGGTGGCGGCTGGCGGCCGGCGGCGCCGGGTGGTGGCAGGTGTGGGCAGACGGGGCTGCGGTGGCGCTGCAGCTGGCAACGACGGTGGCCGTTGGACCGCAGGCATCCGTTGCGGCAGTGGCTGCGCTCATATGGCATTCTTTATGTCGCTGCCGCCATGTAAGCGCTGCGCTTCTGCTTTTGCAGCTATTGCGGCGGCGGCGGGCGGTGGCGTGTGTGCCGGTGATGGCAGCACGCACCATGCGTGGGTCAAGCTCCACCGCAATGACCTTCTTCGCCTTCTCCAACAGCTTCATCGTCATGTTACCCGTGCCGGGGCCGATTTCGAGCACGACGTCAGTGCTCTTGACCCCCGCCTTGTCGACGATGGCCTGAACCACCAGTGGGTTTTTCAGGATGTGCTGGCCTTTGCTCTTATGAAACTCGAGACCTGCATGACGTGCAGGCGCGTGTGATGATGAGGCGGCGGGCAGCGCACGAGCAGCACGCCGCCCGGTCGGCGGCATGCGAAGCCCTGGTCGCGCACCTGAGACGCCGGTGTTGGGGCCTCCTTTCTTCGCTGTCTTCTTCTGTACACCACCTGCCACCCGCAGGCCATCGCCTCCCTTTCCAGCGCCACCCTTGCCCTTCATTGTGCGCCGACAAGCAGCCAAAACCAATGCGAGCGCAAGATATTGATTCTAAGCAATAGATATGTTCTTAAGGTCGCCCTCGAGCCATGCTGCGCGCTGTTGCGTCTACCAGCAAAACGATACAGCGCAGGCTACAAGTCAGCAGCTACAAAGACGTTCAATCTTACGCTATCGTGTGAATATACCCGTTGTGCAGTTGGCTTTGCATCCCCGAGCCCGTCGACGTTTCGGCTTCGCAATCGCGGAGGGCGTAATCTGTCTTCGCAGTCCTCACTCGCCAAGAACTTTTGTTTTCGGCCAAGTGCTGCACCTTGAGTTTGCTGAATCGTGAGGCGCAGTGCCTGGGCCCAACGCACCAAACTGGCGGGATGGACGTCCTTTGGCTTGTCGCTGTGGGCATCCTCCTAGTGATAATCGTCAAGGCAATCTTAGATGCTCGACGACCGCCCCCGCCCCCGCCTGAGAAGTATCACGTCGGGGACATAACGGCTGATTCCCTGCGGATGTATTCCGGCTACGACTGGAGCAAGCCGCCGCTGGTGGCCGTGCGGGGCAAGGTGTATGACGTTACAAAGGCCTACGACCTCTATGGACCGGGTGGGTGCGCTCATCGTGGCGCACACGACCACTTGGGACTTCCCGCCCGAGCCCCTGGCACAGCGCGTCGCTCACCAGCCCTTGCCTCCCGCGCCCAACCTCCTATCCCCTCGAGTCTCACCTCATCCACGCTCCCGTAACGGTGCCGCCGTTCCACCCGGCCCCATGCTCCGCCATCGGCTCCGCCAGGCAAGCCCAAGAACTCGTTCGCAGGCCGTGAGGTCGCGCGCGCGCTGGCGCTGGGCTCCATGGACGATAAGGAATTCACAGACGATCTGGCGGGCCTGACGCCGGAGCAGCTGGCGGCGCTGGACGCGGCGCAGGCCGAGTTTGAGCAGACATTCGACCTCGTGGGCCAGGTGGGCAGCTGCGAATGACAAGAGGGCCGCCAGCTGGCAGCAGCCAGAAGCCCAGGAGCATGTAGATGGTTGAGATCCCAGGCGTTTCAGGAGGGCCCAACTAGCCTCGCAGCGGGCGGGTGGAAATTGTGAGCGGGCCAGGGCCCGCCTCCAAGCTGGCCCAGTATTTGCGGCCCCTGGGATACCCGGGAGGCGGGAGCAGCGGCAGCATCGATCAGATACCGTCAGCTTGCGCCAGGCCACCACGGATGCGCCGGGCACGGCCAAGCTCCATCGGACTTTGTCCGGCCCTGCTGACTGCAGCTGCGGATGTCAGTAGCGAGTGCGGCCCCCTGCCCGCTGGCGGTGCGGTGGCCGGCCCTGCTGCCCAGGCCCCGCCTCGCGCCGCCTGTGCCGCCGCCAGCCTCAGCCCTGACCACCCTCACGTCAGGCCCTCGTCACTTCCTCCTCTATCAATCCGGCCCCTGGCTCCTCCTCATCTCCTCGCGCTGCCAACCTTGCAGGTGGTGCCCCCTCGGCAGCTCACGTTGGCGGAGCTCGCGCTGCACGACGGCTCCAACACTGGCCTGCCGCTGCTGCTGGCCATTAAGGGCACCGTGTACGACATCAGCAAGGGCAAGGAGTACTACGGGCCCGATGGTGCGTGCCGTACGCCGGACGTCACGGCGGCAGCGCGAATGGCTGCCGGGGCGAGCGATGAAGGCATTGCCCCCCGGTTGCATAGGGCGACAGGCGCTGATGGGCTGGGATCTGGGACTGCACTTGGGCCAGCAGCTGTGTCGTGTTGCTGCGGTAGCGCAGAGCAGGGTTCTGCAAGGAGAGCGGGCGGGCGCCAGCTGGCACTCGCCGGTGGCAGTGTGCGCCCGCGGCTGCCCGCAACCCATCCTTTCGCCGCAGGTCGCCGCATCCCCCAACTTGCCAACTCACCACGCCCTCGCAGGCATCTACCCCTTTGCGGGCCGCGAGGTGGCGCGCGCCTTTGCGCTCTTCTCAACCAACACCGAGGACTGCAACGACAACCTGGAGGGCCTCAGCTACACTGAGCAGGAGTCGCTGCGGGACTGGATCGCAAAGTTCAACAGCAAGTACCCAATTGTGGGCACCATCGTGCCGGCGGCCAAGGCGTAGCGGGGCTGCCAGGCGAGGCGGCAGGCTGACGTCTGCGCGAGCAACGGCGGCGGCGCCGCCGCAGGGCAGGCAGCAGGAGTGGTGAGAGCAGCAGTGTTGCGGCCAAGGCCGGAGGGCGTCGGTGGCGGCGGCTGGCGCCGGAGCAACGGTGCCGGCGGCACTGAGTTGAGTTGTGGAGAGGTGACGCTGGGGCGGGCAGGTACCAGGCAGGATGCCTAGGCAAGGGCTGCGGCGCAGACGCTACTGTTGACTTGCTGACATGACGGGCTGGCCGGGGTCTGGGGCACTGCGGGGGCATCGGCCGGGGGTTGGCGGCCGGCGTTGTCGCGGACGGCAGCAGCGTCGAGCAGCGTATTGGCGGCTCGCTTAGGTAGCTGTGGGATTTGACGAGAGACCACGCTGAGTAGCACAGTCCGTGGCGGATCCCATCGCTGGAGTTCCTGGCCTGCTTAATCATAATTAGTGTTCGTTCTCGTGACCAGGGCGCTATCGCCTTGCGGCAGTCGTCTGAAGTTATGGGCGGTATGGCGCAGACGGGGGTAGCAGCCGTACCTTACTACAAGTTGTGCAGTGGCGCATGGCGTGCACTTTTGCTGGCGGCAAGCAGGAGAGGCACGTGTGAGGTGTAATTAGAAAGCACAGAGGAAGGGGACGCACGTGTCCCCGCTGCGCCAGGCCCTCCTCCTGCAAGGGGAGGTGAAGGGGGCAGGTTGCTTGCAGGCACGAGTTCTTTGCCAGAACGTCCATAAGCGGCCGTTGCTAGGTCTTTAGTGTAACATATCCAATTAGCTACTCAGCTCATTTGTCAGTATCTTGTTTGCGCATAGTTTGAGCTTCTGCATCGGGGCGAGCAAAACCTCCATAGCGCGCTGTTTGGCTCATCCGCAGTTGCAGTCGCACCCGCTCTGCCACATATTCTTAACAGGCTTGCAAGGATGCTGGCCCACTCATCCACCTCGCGGCAGGTTGCCCAATCCGCGAGCGGGCGCTCTGCGCAGCTCACGCCGCGCGTCAGCAGCAAGCGCGTGCAGCTGCGCTCAGCGCGCGCCACGCCCTTCAGCGGCGAGAACGTCAAGGTGTGTGGCATCCGCGCTCGCGCATCGACTCGTGGCCGCAGCCTGCAGCGCGCGCAGCGTCCTGGCGGAATGCGCTCAGCGGCCCCGCGCTACACGCTGACGTTGCCGATCTTGTGATCGGTCGTTGGTCGGGGCCGGCCACTTGCCACCTGCGGTTCCGCCGGGGCCTCACCGTCGAGCCCGCCCCACCCCCTCCCCAGGCTGCGTCCGTGGCCGTCCGCAGCGCCCGCGCCAGCGGCCGCCTCGCGTGCCGCGTTGCCGCCAGCGCCGCGCCCGTGGACGACTTCCGCAAGCGCGCGCCCAAGGATGTGCGCGTGCTGGTGGTGGGCCCCACCGGCTACATCGGCAAGTTCGTGGTCAAGGAGCTGGTGAAGCGCGGCTACAACGTGGTCGCCTTTGCTCGCGAGAGCGCGGGCATCAAGGGCAAGATGGGCAAGGAGGACACCATCAAGGTGCGTGTACCCGCCCACAGCTGCACATGTCGCCAACATCCCTCACAACGCCCGCGGCTACCACCTCACACCCACGCGGTCTGGCTGTTGCAGGAGTTCCCCGGCGCGGACGTGCGCTTCGGCAACGTGCTGGACATGGAGTCGCTGCGCACCGTGGCGTTCAACGAGCAGGTGGACGTGGTGGTGTCCTGCCTGGCCAGCCGCACAGGTGCGCCCACGGCGGACCCCCGTGAGCGGCAGCTGGTGGTGGGGCCTGGGGTGGCCCCACAGCGTCGTGGAGTGACCTGGAGCTGGGCCGTGCGGTGGCACTGGACTCGGCAGCTGGAGGGCGGTCGTACCGCGGCTTAGGGTTGCTGGGGCGCGGAGCCGGATGCGCGCGGTAGAGCGCGGCGGGACGCTGGGGGGCCAGGTGGCTCGGAGTGGGTCAACGCGGGGGAGGCGTGCCGCAAGCGGTGCAGCAGACCGGCATGCACACGAGGTGTCGTGATGGCGCGGCCGTGTGCAGCGGGCCTGCGGCGGTACGGGGCAGCGCCGTATGCCCCATCCCAGGATCATGGGGAGCCATGATTGGGAGAGGCAGTGCGCGTCACCGTTACGCATGTTCTCACCGAAGGCGCTTGATACATCTGTCCGGCACCAACCGCGGCTGCCTGCTGTACCCGAACCCGCGCAGGGTACCGGCCCCGCTGCACTCGCCACTCCCGCACAACCTTGGCCAGCGGCCAAGCCACTCTCCTTAACTCATTCACACCTCAACCGCGCGCCCGCCGCTCAGCCGCGCCCTCTCCCTCTCCCCTCCCGCTTCCCCCGCCGCGCCCTCCCAGGCGGCAAGAAGGACTCGTGGCTGATCGACTACCAGGCCACCAAGAACGCGCTGGACGCGGGCCGGCAGGCGGGCGCCAAGCACTTTGTGCTGCTGAGCGCCATCTGCGTGCAGAAGCCGCTGCTGGAGTTCCAGAAGGCCAAGCTCAAGCTGGAGGCGGAGCTGCAGGTGCGGTTGCCAGCGGCGGCGGGACAGCGGGGCAGCCGCGGGCAGGGCTTACCACCGGACATGGTTGCCATGACGATGTGCAGGACCGGGCTTGCATCCAGTCGCTAGTTGCGTCACTGGCCAAGGGAAGGAGGAGGGAGTGAAACGGGGCAGTGGGCACGGTCGGCACCACCAGCGACGCCCGGGCTCGGCAGCGGTCATGCTATCACGCAGATTGTTGCGCGCTTGCGCTAGGCAACCTGCCGCCCGCTGCTGCAATTGTGGTGCCGTCCTCGCAGGCCGCGGGCGACATCACCTACTCCATTGTGCGCCCCACCGCCTTCTTCAAGTCCATTGCCGGCCAGGTGCGGCCTGCGGCTGCCACGAGGTTTGCGGCAGGCGCCTAGAGGATCGAGCCCCTGTGGTGCCGACGCCGGCTGCGGCCCGCCCGCCAGTGCCAGTATTGATCACCCAACCCTGTTGCCTCCGTTGCATCGCTGGCCCCATGCCCCACGTACCCGAACGTGCCGCGTGCCTGTGCCTTGGCCAGGCGCGTCAGCGCAACGGTCTAGCCCGCTCCATCGCCCCTGCTCGAACCTTCCGCATGTCCCTGCCCCTCGCCCTTTCACCCGTCGGTCAGATTGACATCGTCAAGAAGGGCAACCCCTACGTCATGTTCGGCGACGGCAACCTGGCCGCCTGCAAGCCCATCAGCGAGGCCGACCTGGCGTCCTTCATCTCCGACTGCGTGGTCGAGACCGACAAGATCAACAAGGCAGGGCCCAGTGGGGCGGGCTGCAAGCAGGGCTGCGAGCTTGCAGCCATGCGTCCTCGGAGCTTGCCTGAAGTCATGAGAGGGCGGGGGCGGGGCCCGCCCGGTGCTTGCGCAGCCATCCTTGCGCCGGACAACCTCCACGCGCCTCCTCCCCCGCTGCCCTGCCGCCCTGCCTCCCTCCCCACTGCCAGATCCTGCCCATTGGCGGCCCCAGCAAGGCCTTCACCGCCAAGCAGCAGGCCGACCTGCTCTTCTCCTACACCGGCCTGCAGCCAAAGTACTTCCCCGTGCCCGTGGCGCTCATGGACGGCATGATTGGCATCTTCGACGCCCTCGCCGGCGTCTTCCCGCAGCTCGAGGCAAGCCGGGGCCGGGGCGGCACTGGGGGCCGCGCGGCCGTGGCAGTGCCTGAGAGGCCCAGGGCTGGGCGGGCCCGAGGGGCCGTCGTCGTACGGTCGCCTGAGCGTGATGCTTCGGCGGCGAGTCTCGTCAACCGATCCGCATGCTAGGAAGTCTGCTGAGTCCTTTTCTGCGTCTATCCCTAGTGTTCCGACGCCTGTCGCCCAGCCTAACCGCACCCGACCAAATCGGTTCCGTGCTGTGCGCCGAGCTGTGCGGCCTGCGTGCTCCTGCTCCTGCGGTGCGCAGGACTCTGCCGAGTTTGCCAAGATCGGCAAGTACTACGCCACCGAGTCCATGCTCGTGTACGACGAGGCCCGGGGGGTGTACGCGGAGGAGCTCACGCCCGGGTACGGCAAGGACACGCTGGAGGAGTTCTTCAGGTGCGATCCGGGCAGGCGGGCGGGTGGGCGGGAAGGAGGGACATGAGGCCGGGAAGGCATTGGGCATGTCCTCGGGGGCTTGGGCTGCTGGCCGTTGGTGGCTGGGCGGGGCTCGGCCTGCAGCCGCGGCCGGGCTGGAGGCGCAGCAGCCGTGATGCGGCAGTCGTAGGCCCGGTGGGGAAAGCGCGCCACAGAACTTGGCCCGCTCATCCAGGTGCGTTTTGGATGATGAGCCAGCGTGCGTGCTTGCGGCCGCTGTGCGCTGAAACCTGTGTGCTGTGTGCCCCCGCAGCCGCGCCGTCAAGGAGGGCCTGGCGGGCCAGGAGCTGGGCGACCAGGCGGTGTTCGGGGGGCAGTGAGCGGCGTTGGGGCGGCAAGAGCGTGTCTACCAAGCCAAGTGGCAGTGCGCAGGAGGGTGAGGGCGGCGCGCAGCGGCGCTGGCGCGTGAGCGAGTGTTGAGCGGTCAGGGCGAGGCGAGGCGTGACGGTGAGCGGAGCGGCCGTACCAGCGTGTCAGGGGAACGTTGGCGCGGTGCGGACAGGGCAGGGCAAGATGTGGAACAGTAGCGAGGGCGGGGGACAAGAGGTCGTGAGCAAGGGCGCGCATATGGAGAAAGTGATGTGCGATGCGGAGTGGGGAGGAGAGTGCTTGGGAGGTGGTCTTGGCACTTCAGGCGCAGCGGCGCCGCCTAGCCCAGGAGGCCTCCTAGCATGGCCTTGACTGTAAAGAAATCCAGCATGATGTGGCTGGGCATTGGCTGATATGGTATGTAGCCGAGGACGTTGCGCTTTGCTGACGACATCTCACAAAGCCTGTACGCGGTCCAAGCACTGGGCAGCTCCTTACAGTGCCCTCCTCGTGGCACCACAATACATGGCCCACGCCCGATCCCCGCCATCAGCCCACGTCCCGCACATGAAGAGGTGCAACCCGGCGTCACCGCAACGACCCGCATGCACACGATAACACAGCGTGGGAGCCAGCCCCGGGCGTTATTAGTGCTACGGCCGGGGACCGTACTCGGGTGCAATCCAACCACGACAAAGCCGAAAGCCAGCGGATAGGCAACCACGACAAAGCCCTGAGCCAAGGACCCGTCCGCCCCAGCGCCTCGCCAGCGGCCGCCCTCCGCCGCAGCGCGTCACGCCACGCATCCCTGCGCGATCGCCCCCAGGCGTCGGCCGCCGCCCTTGCGCGCCCGCCATCATTCGATCCACAGCCCTACCCCTTCCCTCCCGCGAACCTCGCCACCATGACGGCAAACTGCCTCGCTGCGGCGACCCCCGCCATGTCCCGCCGGCGCCTCTCTCCAGTCTCCTCCAGCACGGGCCCTGCCCAGCCGCCACATGATGACGTGCACAGATAGTAAGCGCGCGCGCCGCTTACATCTTGCCGGCCTTGAAGGCGGCGGCCATGGCGTTGAGCGCCGAGCCGTTCTTAAACCAGTTGATCTGGTTGTCGTTGAAGGTGTGGTTGACGGTGATCTTGTAGGTGCTGCCGTCGGCCTTCTTGCCCTCCAGCGTCAGCGGCACGCCGGGCGCGAAGGTCTTCAGGCCCACAATGGACAGGCGGTCGGTGGGGTCGATCTTGTCGTAATCGGCCGGGTTGGCGAAGGTCAGGGGCAGCATGCCTGGAGGGAGAGCAGCGCGCGGGCAGCAAACCGGCTTGTGTGAGATGGACACACATGCAGGGCTCGGCACGGCTGCGCTCTGCCGAGCGGCGGCGGGCAGCAAGGGACTGAGGCAAACAAAGCAAAGGAACGAGTTGTGGTCACGATGTTGCAGCAGAGGTGCGGTCCCGGTGCCGCCCAAACAGCGGCTGCGGCAGCGCGCGGAAGAAACGGGACGGCACGCACCCTGCTTCTTGAGGTTGGTCTCGTGGATGCGGGCGAACGACTTGACGATGATGGCCACGCCGCCCAGGTGGCGCGGCTCCAGCGCGGCGTGCTCGCGGCTGCTGCCCTCGCCGTAGTTCTCGTCGCCGACCACAACCCACTGCAGGCCGCGCGCCTTGTAGTCGCTGCGCAACAATGGACGGGAGGGGAAAGGTGAAAACACGTCACGAACGCGCTACCATGTAACGATTTTAGACACCGCGCAGACGGGCGACCGCCGCAGCGCCAAACAGCCGGGCCCACAAGGATCTCACCGGGCCGTGGCGGGCACGGGGCCCTCCTCGCCGGTAATGACGTTCTTGACGGCGTTGGGCTTGCCGTTGGCGATGTTGATGGCGCCGATGAGCAGGTTGTTGGAGATGTTGTCCAGGTGGCCGCGGTACTTCAGCCAGGGGCCGGCCATCGAGATGTGGTCCGTGGTGCACTTGCCCTTGACCTGCGCCGGAAAGGAGACAGAAGAAGGGGTCACGGGTAAAACGGCGGCTGCGACTGGACCTTGCAGGACGTGCGCCGCCAGGGAAGGCGGCACGGGAGTGCTCATGCGGCTGCGAGCCATCCAATGATCGCTGCCGCTAGCCATCCCAACGGCGCCAGCCACGGTCAACCGCCTCGAAGTGTCCCAGCCCTCGGCCATGCATGCATTCACACGCCCCTGGCGAGTGCCGCAGCTCGGCCCCAACCGCACGCCCGCGACCACTCCGAAGGTCCGCCCCCAACAGCCGTCCCGGCGCGCCGCGCACCTTGATCAGCACGGCGCAGTCGCGGATGTCGTCCCCACTCCACTTGCTGAAGGGCGACAGCAGCTGCAGGCGCTGCGAGGCGGGGTCCACCTTGACGTTGAGCTTGCCACGCTCGTCCAGCGACTTGGGCGGCGCCTGGTACACCTCGGCACCGGCGTCAAAGCCGCGCGACGGGAGCTCGTCGCCGAAGGGCGCCTCCAGCTTTATCTCCTTGCCGTCTGCGAGCGGGAGCAGGGTTACGAGAGCGCGTCCCGCGTGAGCGCAAGCAGAAGGACGCATGCCCCTGCCCTTTCGCTGCCTCATGAGGGAGATGAAGAGCCGCTACACAGCCGGCCCGGTATTGTGAGCGTGTCTTGCGATCGTGGTGTTTTGGACCGCGTGCCTCCTAGGCCTCCTAGCAACCGTGTTTACCGATTGCCCCCCCCCCCCGGCCCAGCTTGCCCCCGGATGGCATCGTCGCCTTACCCGCGCCGACCAGCGTGTCCTTCTCCGGGTTGAAGCTCAGGTCGCCGGCAATGGCGAACGCCGTCACGATCTCGGGCGAGGCCACGAAGCAGTGCGTGACGGGGTTGCCGTCGTTGCGCGCCGCGAAGTTGCTGAGGGTGGGCCACGCACGACGAAGGCATCATGCGCAGAACCGACAATCCACAAAACCCAGCCCCCTCATCCCCACACCTCATCCAATGGGTCCAGGCCGGCAGCGCGCGAACGAAATGGCCGGACCCCTCCCCACAGCTGCAGGCCTGCACCCACCGGTTGAACGATGTGATGATCGAGTTGGCCTCGCCCTTGGGCACGTCCGTGCGCTTCCACTGGCCGATGCAGGGCCCGCAGCTGTTCGACAGCACGGTGCCGCCGATCTTGTCGAACACGTCCATGATGCCGTCGCGCGCAATGGTGGCGCGGATCTGCTCGCTGCCGGGCGAGATGGTGAAGGGCACCTTGGCCTTGATGCCTGCGGGGCCCGACACCACGACAACAACAACCATCAACTCGCGCCTTGTACGACAGCGCACGGCAGCCGCCTCCGTGCCAAGTTTCCATGCTCACGCCTCCAATTTTCTTCGCCTCCTCTCCCAGTCCGCATGCCCGCATTTCCTCTCCCCGCCCCCGAGGGCACAACGCACCGGCCGCCAGCGCCTGGCGCGCCACCGAGGCGGCGCGCGCCATGTCCTCGTACGATGAGTTGGTGCACGAGCCAATGAGGCCGGCCTTGAGCTCGCTGGGCCAGCCGTTCTTGCGCAGCTCCTCCGCAAACTTGGACAGCGGGTGCGCCAAGTCAGGGGTGAAGGGGCCGTTGATGTGCGGCTCCAGCTCGCTCAGGTTGACCTCAATCAGCTGGTCGTAGTGCGCGCCCTCGTCAGCGCGCAGGTTCTCCCTGACAGGTTTCGGCATAGGCGAGGGTTTCGGCGCTGGAACAGGCACAGCCCTCGGCCAGCGGGACCATCGAGGTCCCGTGCGGCTGCCCCGCCCCACCCACATGGCAATACGCCCCGCCCGACCCACATGGCCGCTGCGCCCCCGCCCGACCCACACGGCCGCAGCAAGCCCCGACCCACTTGAACGAGTCGGCCAGGCTGGCGGCGCCGCCGCGGCCGGTGGCCACCAGGTAGTCGTGCATGCGCTTGTTGTAGGGGAAGATCGAGGTGGTGGCGCCGATCTCGGCGCCCATGTTGCACACCGTGGCCATGCCGGTGCAGCTCATGTTGTCCAGGCCGGGGCCGAAGTACTCGACAATGGCGCCCGTGCCGCCCTTGACCGTGAGGATGCCGGCCACCTGTGCAAGGGGTGCGGTGCGGCCTGCTTAGCGCGCCGCATCGAGCTGTGAACTCGGGGCCTTCGGTGGGCAGCGGCGAGGGCGGAGAAGGGCGAAGCACGCGGAGCGGCGCCCTCCCGGCGTGAGCTCATACACGGCACATTGCGCAGGGCCCTACGCCGCTGTGCTCCCAGGCGTTCGCCAGGCTGCCCTGCCGCACACCAGCGCTGCAGCCACAGCCGGCAAGCCCCGGTCGCCCCACCTTGAGGATGACGTCCTTGGGCGAGGTCCAGCGCGACATCTTGCCCGTGAGCTTGACGCCGATCACCTTGGGCGCCTTCAGCTCCCACGGCAGGCCCGCCATCACGTCCACCGCGTCCGCGCCGCCCACGCCCACGGCGCACATGCCCAGGCCACCGGCGTTGGGCGTGTGCGAGTCCGTGCCAATCATCATCAGACCGGGCAGGGCGTAGTTCTCCAGCACGATCTGAGCAGAGGTTGCGGCGAGGGAGGGAGGCGGCGGGCGCGCGTTGGGGGGAGTACGGTGGGACCGGTTGCTACGGGTGATCAGGGCAGGTGAGGCGCGGAGGGGGGCTTAACAGGGGACACACAGGGGGGGCCAACGAGGCGTTGGATCGTGCGGGCAGGCGAAAGGTGCTTGGTCGATGGAGGCAGCAAGGTGCGCGCTTTTGCAAGGACGCAGTTCACTCGATTAGTGCGATTGTGCGGATGACAACACGGTAGCCGGCTGGAGAGCTAGCCACCGGCTGCAAGCGGGGCGGCCAGGCCACGAACGCTGTTGCTGCTTGCGGGCCATTGTGTAAGCAGCTTATGCAGCCACATCCACCACGCGCCGCTACGCATTCCCCTGTTCCACGCTACCGCGGAACCAGCGTCTGAAAGCAGAGCCCGTGCGTCTAACTAGCAGAGCACCAGCGTCTGACAAGCAGAGCGTCGCCTGTGTCGTTCACGCTGAAGGCCTCGCTTCCCAGGCCGAGGACATTGCTGCCGTCAACAGGGGCCAATGTTTCGACACCTGCAAGCCTGTGGTCCACCCGCACCTGGTGGATAATGCCGGAGCCGGGGCGCCAGAAGCCGACGCCGTACTTGGCGCCGGCAGTGGCGAGGAAGTCGTACACCTCCTTGTTGGTCTTCACCGCGTAGTTAAGGTCAGCGGTGCCGCCGAACTTGCCCTCGCTGGGGGCGCAGGGCAGGCATGGGTTGGTATTGGAGATTCGTGGCGCGGAGGATGCGTGGAGAGAACGGCACGTTTGCGGCGCGGGGCTGGGCAGCTTACCGGTCGGGCTGCGGGGAGGTGGTGCCCTCGATCAGGTGATCGCAGTGGATGGTGGAGGGCACCATGGTCTTGGGCAGACCCGAGGAGATGAACTGCAGCATGGCCATCTGGGCGGTCGCGTCCTGCATCGCCACGCGGTCTGCGAAAGGAGAGGGGGCGGCGAGGGGCACCGGGTCACGGCGTGCCCCGCGGCCCCTGGACAGCCCCCTTGATAAGCCGACGCACCCGGACGCAGCCTCAGGTACGACACGCCACGCTCCATCTGCGCGGTCTCGGGGTCGTCGAGGTGGCCGTAGACGATCTGCGGCGGGGACATCACCAGGGCTTCAGCACCGGGGCGATGTTAGGCGAGTGGCATAGAGGCTAACCTTCTCTGCCAGCGTCATCGGCTTGTTCAGCCGCTTGCGCACAACCTGCAACAAGGGTCATTGTCAACAACGATTGCGTAGCCGGCAGCACGTGAGACGCTAAGGTCTCGCCAAGCGCTCGACTTGCCTTCAAGCGCTCCTCAATCGCCTTGTAGCGGTCGTTCACATACTCGCTGGGCTCGAACTGGGACATCGGCACCTGCCGCAGCCATCCACGGTCAGCAACCGCGAAAGACGCCAGGCAATCCACTGGAGGCAATCCAATTGCCTTACCGTCTCCGCGCCAGCAGCAGATGCATAGCAGACGACATTGAGCCGGTCACGGCCCAGGAGGCCCCGGACCTGTGGCGCATCGGGTACCGTCGCGGAGTCAATAGCGGTCCCGAGACGCTGATCGCCATAGCTCTTCTAATCGATAAGCCGAAAGTGCTGGGGGCCGCCCCGCCGCTGCTCCCAGGGTGCAATCAAGCAGCATGTGCGCTTTGCGTCTTACCGGCCCGGCGAGCCGGGCCAGCGGGCCTTGTGTTTGCTGCATGGTCCGTCGGTGGTGAGGAGTGTTGGGTGTCTGAAGTGTCGACAGGCGTGACCCCAAGGTCGTCATGCAGACCCGGCACTGCAATGGGCGCGATGGGCCGGGCTGTTTCTTCGTGCACGGTTGTCGACTTGTAACGGCTTCTGCAACACGCCCAGTCCATATGCCACGGCAGGCTAAATGCCAACGTTGTGACGGAGGGTTCCGACAGCTCATCGCCCCCGTTTGCTCTCCCCAACGGCCCGCGTGCAGTTGCCCTCATAGGGCCCCGGCGCCGGCGCAGCCTGCGTACACGCCTGAGCTCAAATCCGCAGTGCGCAGACGCATTATATGCTTTCGACGCCAAACCACGCAGCATGCGGCGCGGGATCCGCCTCCCTGGGACCGGCACCGGCGCCGCGCCGCATCGGTCCCTTCAGTCGGCTAATGGCCAGGGGATGGTGACCTGCCCGTTCTGCCGCACTCGTTACTCTAGCCTTGCACAGGGACGGCTGCTCACTGCAGACGGCCCAGGGGATGGTGACCTGCCCGTACGTACCTGCCGCACTCATTACTCTAGCCTTGCACGATACGCGCGGGATGGTCTGGTCTAATGCACTGCAACCCCGCGACAGGTAGACCTGCAGGGGCCATAAGAGGCGATGAGGGGCGATGAGGGGCGAGGTGCAACATACACTGATTCCCGGGTGTTGCCAATCGCCGCAGCAGCAGCAGCCAGAGGCATCGGCCTGCCCCTGCATGTGACCACCGCCGCACCGCGCCCCAGCGCAGCAGCTCGGCCACACGCGGATGGAGGCGCGGCAGGTGGGGCGCATGCCAAACCCCGCTGCCCCGCCAAACAGGGTTGCATGGCACCGCTGCTGGAGGTGGGGAGCGCGCCGTGGTCTCGGGCCGTTCACTTGACTGGTAGTCGCTGGCTTTGGGGTGTGCGTGCGGCGCAGATGCTTGCCGCGGCCACCGTCCTGCCCCTGGGCGCGCGGGCTGCAGGGGCCAAGCCCAGCGGCTGCCGACACGCCCAGCACAGCCCCTGGTCGCCCTGGTCGCCCTGGTCGCCCTGTGGGTGCTCCGGCCTTGCGCGAGGTTCAGTCCAGCCTGCCCGCGCGGCAGTGGTGGCACTCAATACAGGGCAGGCTAACCGGACGCACGAGCCTTCACAAAGCGCCTCAGGAGTGTTACAGCTTGCGGCCAGCTCACACACCGACGTTGACCGGCGGCGCGGCCCCTGCGTGCCATCCCTTACTTGCGCAACTCCGTCCGTGTCCATCCGGGGAGGCGTCAGCAAGCTGGCACCCGGAAGGCACCCCCGTAAATAATGCAAGGCCTGGCATCGTGCCCGACACGGCATCTACAGAACCAACGATGCGGAACATACATGTGCCTATAGGGCCAACGCCGGCACGCATAACCAAACAAAACGTGAAGTAAGGGGCATACGAACGGGAGCACCGAGTCATCACCGCCCACGAGCGACCGCCCACGCAGGGGCTGATGCGTACCGCTATCGCCCTCCAGGACGTTGATGCTCACATAACGCAGTGCGATGCGCTGTCGGGGGGAACAACAAAGGTCCGCTCAAACGCCTACATCCCCAAACATCTCAATGTAACTACCTGCATGCATCAAAATGCGCCGCCCTCGGACACCTATGTGTGCCCTTCTTATGCTATATAAGAACATCAGAAGCGTGCCCATCCCCTCTCCAGCCCCTCTACTGAAGCATGCGCCGGTGCAGCGGGCGGCGGCCGGATCCACCCCTTCCCTGACCGCCCTGCTGCTGGCCGCTGCCGGAAGGAGCAGGGCCACGAGCGCCGCCCTCCCCGCTGCGGCGAGGTGGGGGCGTGCAGGGCACCGAGCCGGTGGTGCC
>BDDC01000332.1:11093-49663 GCA_001662425.1 Chlamydomonas sphaeroides
TTGCTCATCCCCCTCCCCTCACACAGCCTCACCGACTTCTCCGCTGCGGGCGGCGCCTGGCGGGAGCTGCGGCCCTTCGCTCGGCTGCCGGGCGCCATAAGCAGCCTGGGGCTGAGCGCCGACGGAGCGGCCTTCCTGGTGGGCACCGTTCAGGGCGGCGTGTACAGGTGGGGATGCACGGGTTATATGAAAGGTATCATAATGGTTTGATGGCAAGGTATATTAATGTTATGATGGTAGTCCATGAGGCGGAATGAGGGATTGACGGCCTTCCTGGTGGGCACGGTGCAGGGCGGCGTGTACAGGTGAGGGGGTTTGGGGAGACGCGGGGCGGCCGGGGCACGACGCGCTGGGTTAGTGCCATTGCCTGTAGCAGCGCCACCGGAGGAACGGGCCCGCGTGCAGGCGGGTGTGCAGGCCGCGCGCCTCACCATCCGTGCGGCGGTGCGGCGATGGCCACATCCCATCATCCACTTGCACGCGCATGCCGCCCTCCACGCTCGCCCCCTCCTCCACGCCCTCCTCGCTCGCCCCCTCCTCCACGCCCTCCTCCACGCGCCCTACCCCCACCCCCCACCCTCCAAGGCTGGAGCGCGGCAGCCTGGCGCTGTCCACGCTCAGCCTGGCGCAGCAGGGCGCGCTCACCGGCCTCTCCTTCGCGGCGGGCCAGCCAGACAGCGTCGCCAGCAGCTCCTCGGACGGCAGCGTGTGCGTGTGGAGCACCCACGTGAGCGACTAGCAGGCCGCCGTCGCACGCGTCATATGCCCCGGGGCGCGTGCATTGTTATACTGTTGTGACGTGCGCTTACTGTCATGCGTGCGGAGCAGCCACGCGAGTGCCCCCAACAAAGCCCTGGCGCATGGCGTGCGTCGCGGCATGTGCGACAAGCTGCGGGGCGTGTCGCTGCTAAGTGGTAACACGCCGAGTGATGGCTGAACACACCAGGCGTCTTGCTCGTGAACCAAACACCGAGCCAACCCCGGGGCCTGGGATGCGGTCATGCCGGTGGCCTCGGCTGCTTCTGCTGCTGCATGCGCGCCGCGGCCAGTCGGGGCGCCAGTCGGGGTCCCGGCATGGGGCGCGGGGCTGTTGGCCTGATGCCGCATGCCGCGTCCGTGCTCAGCGCCGGGCTTGCTGCCACCCTGCACACACCCACGTACGCGATCGGCGCGGACCCCAGTAAGGCCCGCCGCGCCGAGCCCATGCCGCGTCCGCCTCACCCCTCCGGGCTCACAGCGCGGCCGCGCGCTGCCGCCCCTCGGCCCCCCGGCCCCTCACCCCGCAGGACTTGTCGCTGCAGTGCCGGGCGCAGGAGCCGGCGCAGGCGGGCGGCGCGCTGAGCTGCGTGCTCACGCGCGACAGCATCATCTCGGGTGAGGGGTGGTCGTGGTAGGGGGGGGGGAATCGGGAGGGAGGGTTGGGGTTGGGGTTGGGGGCAAGGGCAGGGGTGGGGCAAAGGGCCGGGTAGGTCCGGGGGGGCGTCGCAGCTACGGACAGTAAAATGGGCAGTACCGCATGGGCGGTACCGCATGGGGAAGAAGGGCTGTTGCGGTGGGGATGGGCGTGGGGCTGGGAGCGGGGCAAGCCGGACTGCGTACTTGAGCCCGTGGGGGGGGGGGCGATGGCATGCCGGACTGCGGTGCCAGCGTGAGGCTGCTGCGACCCCGTGGGCCCGGCCCGCGACTGCCTTTCCTCTCTGCAGCAGCACTCCGGGGCGGCTCCAACCGTGTCCCACTGCACGACCGCGGCGTCCGCCTCGCACCCCGCGCGCCTGCGCTGCCCTGCCTCCTCCCGCGCCGCAGGCTGGGGCGACGGCAACATCCGCTGCCACGCGCGGGCCGCCGGCGGGGCGGCCGCGCCGCCGCTGTGGCTCATCCCAGGGGCGCACGGCCTGGCGCACAGCGTGGGCGTCAGCGCCATGAAGCTGAGCAGCAGGTGAGCGAGCAGGTGCAGGGGAAAGATGCGTGGCGCATGTGGGTAGTTGACGCACAGGTACGTCGTACGGCTGAGGCACGCGGCGGCGCGGAGACGAGGGAGGTGTGTGGTCCGTGGCGGCCGTGGCGAAAAGGGAGGGCTGTTCAACCCCCGTGGCGAGGGACCGCCGCGCTGGCGCTGGCGCGCTGGCGCGCGGTGAGAGCCCGGGTGCCGCCGGCGCCTGCTCCACGCCCGCAGCAAGCCACTCCCCGCGTGAAGCCCTCAACCCCAACCTCAGCCTCAGCCCCAGCTGCCCGCCCGCCTCCCCCTGCGATGTCCTCCTTGCTCGCCCCGCAGCGGCGGGTTCTTGGTCACGGGCGGCGTGGGCGGCGAGATCAGGTGATGCGGGTTTGGGCGAAGGGCTCCGACGGGAGGGCACTGCACTGCCGCAACGCCCCACCGTGACGCAGCCTTCTTCGGCTGCGCGCTGCCAGCCAGGCCAGCGTCCTGCGGCCGCCCACACGTCTACTGGCGCGCCTGCTGTGTGTTGTACGTATTGGGCATGTCGGCCCTTCGTAGAGGTTAACACGCTGGGACCGCCTCCGCTCCCCTTCCTCCCAGGTGCTGGGACATGCGCTCTCGTGAGATGGCTGCGCACATGAAGATGCACGGGGCCAGGGTGGTGGACGTGGCGGTCATGGCCGACGACGCGCACGTGGTGCGTCGGGACATGGCATGAATACACACCGCTCGACACAACTTGATATATAGTCATGATGTATAGTCATGATACTTATATCAGATGTATACATATCATGATACATGCGGTCATGGCAGCGGTGCGATGTGCCGGCTGCCTGAAGTGTGGATGGCGCGGTACGCCTTGCGCAAGGCAGTCGCGCATTGCGATGCTGCCATGCCATGTCGGCGGCGGCGCACGGGTTGCACATGTGCTGCCCGTGGGTCGCTAGGCGCGAGCGCGGTAGCTAGTGGTGGATGTGACGGCCTGCGGCGAGGTTGCGTGTGGGGGAGGGACGACAGCACGCGGCCTCGCTGGCACGCGCTGCTCGCCTTGCTGCCCTTCGCCCCGCACCCCAACCCCGCCCCGGCCCCTGGCCCCCACGGCAGGCCGGCGCCTCGGAGGACCGCAACTGGAGCCTGTGGGACGTGGGCAGCGAGCGGGCTCGCACCGTGTGGCGCGGCAACAGCATGATCAAGGGCATGGCGGTGTCGCCCGACAAGGTGGGGCGGCGGCGGTGGTGGTGGTGGCGGTATGTAGATATAGCATCGGTTGATCTTGCTGACCACTTGCTAGATGGATTACCCATTATTGAATGGAGGGATGGCCCTCCGGCTTGGACGTAAAGGCCGTGCTCTATGATATGCGCTATGGTCGCCACAAGTCGTGTGAAGGATTCCGTGCGAGGGCAGCGTCGCGGCCGGGTCATGGGTTCCGAACGCGCAAGCAAGACGGGTCGAGCGCCGGCGTGCGGCAACGGCCGCCAACACGCCGCCCGCCTCCTGCGGCCCACTACTGCCCCACTGCCTTCCTCCCTCCCCCAACTAACTCGTGTGGTCTGCAGGTGTCGGTGGTGACGGCCACCATCGACCGCAAGATCCAGATGTGGGACATCCGCAGCCCCGAGCCCAAGTGGACCAAGGTGCGGGCGCCGCCACCCGCGCCCAGCCGCCGCCCAGGCCAGTGGCAACGTCGCATGCCAAGCAAGGCCCAGCACCGCCGCCGCCTGTGCGCACGCCGTGTCGCGCTGCCGCGCTGCGGCCTGCGAAACATCATTCCTTGACAGCCGCACCGGCGCCAGGATGGGATGCGCTGCGCAGCCCTCATATCTCACTTTGGTCTATCGGTTACGTCGGCTGATAAACTCGATATACTTGGTTGACTCTACCCACTCCGATGTAATGGCTAGCGCCACGTGACCGGCGTCGGTCGTTATCCGCAGACCAGCCTCACCAACTCATGCACGCCCTGTGCAACACGCAACAACGCGCCCTCCCTCCCGCCCGCCCTCCCTGCCGCCGCCGCCGCCGCCGCGCAGGTGGAGGCGCACGCCGCCGAGATCTGCTGCGCCGCGGGCGACCCCAGCGGCGGCAGCTTTGCCACGGGCGGCGCCGACTGCGGCGTGCGGCTGTGGGACTGGCGCAGCGGCGGCGAGCTGGGGGCCGGCACCGCTCACTCGGCGCCCGTGGCGGCGCTGGCCTACAGCCCCGACGGCCGGGCGCTGGTGTCGGTGGCGCTGGACGGCAGCATGGTGTTCTGGACGCTCGCGTGAGGGGGAGGGGGGAGCTGGCGGGGCGGGGCGAGGGCTGGGGTGGAGTGCGGCGGGGGCTGGGTGGGGGTGGGGGTTGGCCGCAGAGGGGGGATGCTTGGGTACCGGTATGTGGGCCGTGCCTGGCTGGGCGGGTGTGGGGCAGCGTGAGGAGGGTGGTGTGGACGTGCGCTGGCGTGAGGCGGGCAGGGGCGAGCCGGAGTTGACGTCTGGGGCCGGGCATGGCGGGGCAGCCTAGCGCCACTGCCGCTGCCACGGCAGCGGGGGGTCGTGGGGGTCCGGGGCGGGCCCTATCATGGCGCCATGTATGTGGGGGCTTGGTGGGGCCGGCTCGACGGGCGCGGCAGCCGTGCAGTGTGGTGCGGTGCGTAGGCAGAGTCGTGGACGGCGGGCGGCGGGCGTGCTCTTGCCATCTATCTTGAGCACAAGGGGCGGGCGTGGGCAGCTGCTGCTGCCGATGCACAGGCCCGGGGTAACATTCCCTGGATGCCGATGGATGGGGACGGGTGTCGCGGATGTTGTGTCGCTGTCCCTAGCTACCTGCAGACCGGCACAGCCCCCGCACCCGTCAGCGCGGCTGGGTGCGGGTGCTTCGGTCGGTGTTGTAGCGCGCGGTTGGCTGGAGTGGGGAAGGGAGGTTGGCGTCGCCATGCGGGCGGCGTACGTGCACGGGGGTGGTGGGCGGGGATCGCATGCGACTGGGCGGCCTCGTGCATGCCGCCTCAGATCAAGGCGCTGGATAGGGGCGCACTGTAAGGACTGCGTGGATTGCCGCTCAACAACGCGTGTCTGGCTCTGGGGCAGCACGACGCCCGCCTCCAGAATGCACAAGGGAGCGGCCGTTGGGAACGGCAGGACCTAGCGTACGTTCGACCAACCTCGCGCGGCGCAGGCCATTGAACATAGGGCACCTACCCCCCGCCACGGATAGCTAGATGCCCATCCGAACTGCCTCGCTTTTCGTGCAGCATCTATCCTGGCCTGCACCCTTGCTGGAGACAGGCGTGTCACGCAGTTATTCTCCAACGCACACAGCCGTCTGGTGGGGTACGCAGCTGTGGGAGGCGCAGGCGCAGGCAGCAGCCCGCCCGTGGACAGCGCATGTTGACATAGCCTTGATCGCATTGTTGCATAGCCTGAGCGAGGGCGAGGCAGGCCGCCTCCTCCTGCACCATCCCACTGGGCCGCCCGCTCTATGCAAGCAATTGACCTGGTCGGCGCATGTGCAGGGAGGGAAGCAAGCCGCGCAGCAGCCGCGCCGTTCGTCGTCATGTTGCAACCGCGCGTGCACGCGGGCCAGAGCGAGGGCCATCCGCATGATCGATGCGGCCGTGCAGGATGCAGGACGTAGCCAAGCTTGTAACCCTGCGCTGGGTGAGTTGCTGGGTAGGTGTGTTGTGCAAGTAAGTCTCTGCCTTTCGCCACCTGCCCCTCGACGACCGCGACCTCCCGGACGGATGGACCGGTGCTGCTTGGGGGATTGCTTGATTCATATTACAGCCGCGCCATTGTTATTGATGCTGTGACGGAAGAATCCACTAAATCCACAAGGTTGGCTGGGCGGGGCCCAGCACAACAAACCTCAGCAGGTTGACGAAAACCTGCCGGTGGCCTCGGGTGGACAGAGGTCAGACTGCTGCAGCGCGACTGCTGTCGTGCTGTGCTTTAATAATATGTGGCATCTGTAGATACTTACACCGCAGCCAAGCAGCATACCACCAGCCAAGCACAGCTACGGATTGGGGGCCGATGTGCTAGATGTGCTTGGTCTCCTGCACAGGCAGCACAGGCAGGGCAGCTCCCACGATGCAGCCTGCTACGCTGCCCCCCGCGCGCCCATGTATGGCGTGCGTGGTTCGCTAGATGCCGTGCGCCCCCGCTCCCTGCCTGCAGTGTTACACACGCATTTACCCCGGTTTCGCATGCCTAGCTGGGTGCACATAAGCGCATCTCACGTATCCAGCGGGTAGAGGGAAGGTCAGGAAGGCGCCAGGGGCATGGCCGGGCATTGAGGGCATTGCCGATGCGAGGTAGGGGCCGGCGGGGCACGCGGCTAACGCGGCTACCCAGGGCTACCGTACTGCGGTTTGCGCAAACCGGGGCTAAACCGGTTCGGGCGTCAAGTGCACCCTGGCCTCACATATGCGGGCCCAACATTATGTGTTCGTTGCCATCCGCGGTATAAGCTAGAGCATCGCAGGTGATGCAGCAGAGACGACACGCTTGAAGCTCGAGTCGCGCGTGCTACGATGGCGCCAACGGCAGCACAATCAGTTGTGTCAATTAAAATCTACTGCTTGGCACTACTGCTGCTGTGCAGCGGTGCGACGCCTGCCGAGGAAGGTAAGCTCTCGCCCCGCCGCAGCAGTCTCCGCGCGTGCGTGCCTGCTGTCATCACGCACATCGCTATAGATGCAGAACGAACACATTCACCTATTCCTGATGAGCGACGACTGCGTAAAACAATTATGGCCGTAAGCTCAAGCTGGGCCGGTACTATCAATGCAGTAACACCAAACACAGCTATGCATACAAGGCACATTCTCGCTGCGCTTGCATTGGTGAAACGGACATGCATGTCACGGACTTCTCCCGTGACACGCTCCCGCGCGACAAAAGGACTCCTACCGATCCTGAACAAACGCGGCAGTGTTTGCATGTGTATTGCTGCTGTGCTGGACAGCTTGAGCCGCGATCTCTATGATGTCACGGACAGTTTTGCCCCGACACGCACGACACGGGCAAGTGTCACGGGAGGAAACACATGACACTGGCTGCACATCTCCCGTAATAACAAGCGAAGCTGCTGCCAACCCCTGCAGCTCGTGCGTGGCCATGCATGCCACACGCAGCCGTCTGACTCCGGCAGCTCGGGCGCCAAGATGCAATCTTGCACGCCTGTAACTGCTTGGAATCCCTTGATTGCTGCCTCACGCAAGTGCAGGCGTATTAACCAATATTACTCTCCCTGCCCGCCGGTGCTGAATGTCGCTGTTGACCATCGATTCACCCGCCCACCGCCGCCGCAGACTTCTATGACCTGGACCTGCTGGTGCAGTGGACCTCGTCACCCAGCGGCACCCTGCACCAGCTCGGCGCGGGTTGGGATGCAGCTGCGGGGGGCTGGCAGTACGGCGGCGACAACCTAGAGCGCGGCGACAACCAGGAGTCAGTCATGTGGGAGCCGCGGCCTGCTGGGCAGCTGGAGCCCGACCATGTCACATACCTAGTTTGTGTGGATCGCTATGAGCCGGACGCCAGCGACGCCTCGCGGCTGTTTCTGGTCAGCCTGGTAGCCACACTCGATGGCGTGGTGCTCCAGCGGGGCACGCAGCTGGTGCGAGGTGATGTGCAAGCAACGGATGGGTGGTGCGTGCCCGGCGCACCCAGCTACGTTGGCTCGTACACCTTCAGTGGGACGGACAGTGCCGCGGAGGGCACCTCGCCGCTGGTGCTCCAGTTGACGGTCAGCTGGGTGGCAGGTGCGCTATGCGACAGCAGTTGCAAATTACAGTTGCAACTGGCTCGCTCATCATCGGCTGAAGATTGATGAGCAAGCACGGTGCTGCTTCATGCTGCCGGGGACTTCGTTCGTTGCGCCCATGCATCTCACCGTGATGTGTGCTTGCTGCACCTCGCCCGCCGCCCAACAGTTTCCGAGCCTCCACCACCCCAACAGCCGCCACATCTGCCGCCCTTGCCGTCTGCACCTTCACCTTACACCCGTGAGCATGGCATGGGCACTGGCCGAGGCCCATTTGTGATTGATGTGCGGATAGAGGCAGTGTACCTGCCTATCCAAAGCAGTGAAGCAGCTGGATGGGTGGCTGCCAACCAACCATGCACGTGCGTGTGCTGCCGCAGCCATTTACGACCTGGACCTCCTGATGCAGTGGACCTCTGCCAATGGCTCCACACACCAGCTTGGGGCTCTATGGGAGGAAGCAGTGCAAGAATGGCGCTTTGGGCAGGAGAGCTCAGTCAGCGGTATGAATCAGGAGACGGCGACCTGGGGCCCAGCAGCGGGGCGGCCTGACTACGCCACATACCACGTGTGTGCAGCTCCCTTAGAGACAGACGGCTCGCTCTTGTTTGCTGTCAGCTTGAATGTGTTCCTTGACACCCTGGAGGTCCACAGAAGCACACAGCTGGTGCGGGGGAATGTGTGGATGCCCAGTTCGTGCAATCCCGCGGCTCCAAGCTACATTGGGTCGTACACCTACAATGGGACTGACGATGCAGCTGGGGAGCTAAGGACGTCTCTGCTGATGCTCCAAATAGCGGTCACCTGGGAGTCAGGTGCGTGTGATTTGTTGTGATGCAACCATAATGTGAACCGTCATTGAAATATTGTTCACAAGGCATCACGGATCAGGCTGTCCAATAGAGATATACGAATTGCGCGCAGCAAACAGAGCAGAGATAGGCATCAGCAACATTGCCAGCGAGCACACGCATTGCGGAATTAGCAGAATCTCATTTGAGCGCCCCTGGCTCTGCCTGCTGCTCCCTTCGCAGTCCCGCCTCAACCCCACTTCCCCCCACCAATGCGGCCGCCGCACCCGCCCCCGAGGCCCTCCCCACCACACCTGCCTCCAGTTGCACCACCAAGTGAGTAGATCGGCCCGGGTTTGGACACACTGGGATCCAGCAGCCAAGCAAGCCTTTCCCGTAAGCACCATGCATGCACACTGCTGTGCTACCCCACCCGCTTCGTAGTCCCCAAGCCGCCACCATCACCACTATCGCCACCGGCATCACCTCACAGCCCCCCGGCGCCCAGACCGCCTCCACCACCGCTGAGTAAGTCGCTTGGGGTTTTCAGGCAATCGATGCGACGCTGCATCAGCGCTACATTATGGCCTTACTTGCTGCATTGGATGCGAGCCACTGCAACGGAAGCATTTCTTGCAGTGACAACGTTATCGCACTTTTGTATTTTGCCCCGTGGCATTCTTGCCGCAGCCGTATATGACCTAGATCTCCTGGTGGAGTGGACCTCTGGAAACGGTACTAGGCACCGGCTTGGGGCGGTCTGGGGGTCAACAGTGCAGGAATGGCGCTTTGGGGGAGACAATACAGGCAACGGGAAAAACGAGGAGGCTGTCACATGGGGGCCAGCAATCGGGCAGCCTGAACACGCCACATACCATGCCTGCGCTGTGCCGTACAATCAAGGCGCATCACTCGTATTTGCTGTCAGCCTGAAGGTGCGGCTTGGAGGTGACGAAGTCCAGTCGAGCACTAAGACAGTTCATGGCAATGCGCGACTGGCGGGGCCATGTGCCCCCGGAGAGCCCACCTATGTGGGCTCATATTCGTACAATGGAACCACCGAGGACGGGCAGACCGCAGCACTGGTACTCCAGCTGACAGCAAGCTGGACGACGGCAGGTGGGCCATAAATAAATGGCTTGTATGCATTCCTTCTGATGTGCTGCAATTTCGCCATGTCGCCACCTGCTGATGCCTCTGTGCTTTGATGTCATCATCAATGATTATGTATACCACGTGCGTGCTGTTCTGCTGCACACTATTGCACCCTGCCTGCTCAACCCATCACAGAGCATGTGTGGTGCTCAGAAGATGTCGATGTTCGTGGCAGCAACGCTGGCTGGATCAACAGCACAACACTGGCAGGTGCGCAAGTTAGAGGCTGGCTGAGGAGGTTGATGGTTGCAAGGCAGAGTTCTGCTTGCAGCTGCCAAGTTATCACGCCCTCCCAAGGGATGGTAAAACACCTTTCACTGCTGCCAGCTGTCCCTGTCTGCTCATCATTGCACACTCGTGCATGTGTACTGCAATTGCATGCCTCCAGAGTGCCTGCGTGATTGCAGCACGCAAAACCAGTGCGAATTCCTGGTGTACAGCGCAGCAGACCAGAGCTGCTGGAAGAAGGCGCACGCATTCCTGGGTGATGGCGGTGCCAATGTTGCTGGGACAAACTTTGCTGGTGCCAACATCGCCAAGGCCCACCACACATTCTGCGCTGTTCAATCCAACTGGCAGAATTATCTTTGTGCTCAGGACTACTCAGTCCAAGGCCGCGATGTGGATACCGCTGCCGTGGATTCCAGGGAGGAGTGCAAGGCGCAATGTGATGCCCTTGGTGTTGACTGCACGTAAGCAAAGCATGGCTCATCAGCGTGTTTCAAGGCACACAGCTGCTCGTGTGCTTACAAGCTAGCACATGTGCCTTTAACTTTACCTGCAACCCATTTCCAAGCTGTCAGGCTTTTTGTGTACACCAATGGCACCGGCGAAGACGTTGTGAACTGCTGGCTCAGGGTGTGTCCCTTGGCAAGGGGTCACACGTGCACACACGGTCGGAGATGTAGCAGACAGCAGCATGAGAGCATGCTGCGCTTGCTGTGCTCCATCCGCAGGCTGATCTTGTCAAGGGCCCTGACGGGGTAACCCGGGTCCTTCAGGGCATGGCAAGCTGTGTCAAGGTGTGGGGGGCACTTTCCAGAGCACCGCCAACTCCACCGCCAGCACCCAGACCCCCTCCTCAGCTGCCCGGCCCCCCACTGAGACGACCGGAGGAGGGTGACGTCCGCCTTGTTGGAGGCACATCTCCATATGACGGGCGTCTTGAGGCAAGTGCGTGTGAAGTTTGTGGGGGTGCTTTCAAATTGGCATGCTTCACAGTGAAGAGCATGGCATGGTCACAGAATGCTATTGAAACATGTATGTCACACTGTGAATATGGCCAGGTACACCACAACGGTCAATATGGGCTTGTTTGTGATGATAGGTATGAGATATGTCTTCATGATGGTTTGGTAGAGGGCAGATTATCCGCGCAAGCCCCAGCATATGCTCCAGGCAATCTGCTCCGGTTGCGGTTTGCCCTGATACACAGCGGCGATCACTGACTGCAGGTTCACAGATGCTGCTGCACGTGTTGTATGCTCCCAACTCGGCATGTTTGGTGGCCGCGCGATTTGCTGTGGTGCCTTTGTTGGCACGTCGCCGTTGAATGGCGGCAGCTCTAGCAGCCCAGCCTCCTCTCCTGACATGCTGCTGGATGAAGTATTGTGCTTGGGCAACGAGACAAGGTTGAGCCAGTGCTCCCACAATGGCTGGGGCCAGCACGACTGCAGTGCTGACGAGGCAGTGGGTGTTATTTGCAGCAGAGACAATTATGACACAACAGCTAGCAGCCTGCCCCCCCCGCTAGCAACATCAGGGCCACGGCCCAACACCTCAGAGCCCCCCCGGCTCACGTGCATGTGCACGATACAAGAGTGCCAAGGTGAAAACAATCGGTGCAAAGAACCCCAGATCAGTGCATATGAAGGCTTCACCAGTGCCACATACCGTGTTGTGTACATGTACCCAGGTGGGTAGCAGGGGCAAGCAAGCTATCTGAGGATATGAGATGACATTTAAGTAAATCTTGAATGTTACCTATCCACATCCACGTTCAATTTGCAATACAGATGGGTCACACTCTTGTCCATCACCTCTTCAACCAAGGCAGAACAACACCGGCTCCTCAATCTGGGTGACTCTGACCTTTGCTTATAGCACTCCTAGTGACCCGTATATGTATGGCCAGGGGAGGTGGATAGTGCTGCAACGCCTGGGGGCAGTTGGTGCAATCTCTAACGGGAGACAAAGCAGTGACTTTCGGCATGCTGGACCAGGCTGGGTGTCGCAGCTGTGGCTCGATCATGCACTTATTGCAGATTGGGGAGCAGGCTACCGCTACTTATTTATCGATGAGTAAGCTGCATGCAGCTGCCTGAAGGCCGGTGCATTGGGCAGCACTCACCCTCGCCCATGGATTGCAGGACTGGGCGGTATGATGTAGACACATCATCATATATACCTTCTGGCCCGATTACTGTGGGATGGCGCTGGAAGTCTGGAGCTGTGGGCACCACAGGAGGCTACATGCCATCACTGCTCGGGGAATTGACGGCTTCTAATGCTCCCAACGGCATTAATGCTACATATCAGCTCCTCTACCTGTTTGAGCCAGATCGATTCAACCGCGTTTACTTTTCATTCCCCAGCCTCTTACGCTTCACGGTTATCAACCCCCGGTTCAGCACGCCCCTGAAGCTCTACGTCCAGCTGCAGGAGCCAGTCCAGCACCCCAGCAACATGGCTGCCCTGCTGCTGCAGCGGGTTGAGGATGACTCAGTCTGGACCGTGGCCTCACTGCCTGCATCATCACCAGAGATTATGGGTGCTCAGTCCACCTTTCTGTTTACAGATGACACGTCACGGGACAGCTGGGGTGAGCTCACATGCTTTCAAACATGCATACTGCTAGGAAATTAGGAGAAAGCTCGATCGTGGCCAACCACAACATCACACATTGCTTGATTTACTCATATTCTAAAAAAGCCAACCCTTGGTTGTGCGCCCACCCAACTTAGGCTGCCCTGCCTCCTCGGCCTCCAGTACTATGTCAACACCAGCTGCAGCAGTAACACCCAAGCAGCCATCCGCACCAAGCCCTCCACCAGGACTGCCGCAGCCTCCACTCCAGCCACTCAGCAGCAATCAGGCAACCAGCTGCACCCTGATCCTCCGGGCACCAGAGCACTTTTTAGGGGTGTCTCAGCTTGATGCTGCCAGCCTCAACTGCTGGGGTCCTGAGCCCACTGTGACAATTAGTACCCAGCTCGCCTCAATTCTCAGCCACTCTGGTGTCAACCTTGCAACCTTGCCCAACGAAAGCAGCACAGCCAATGGCCCCCACTTGGGCATCTCTTTCACCGGTGTGCAACACCTGCGCCTGGTGGACTCAGTGGTGCAAGGTGTGCCGCTGTCAGTGGTAGGACCACTCATAGAATGCAGGTACGTGTGTACATTGCTGTGTTTTGCAACTGGACTGTTATGCAAGGGCAAGGACCACTTCTTATTGACCAATTAGCAACTCCAGTCCTCGCTGACACACTGCTCCCTCCAGATTATGTGAGGAGGTGGAGTTGCAAAATGTCATACTGCGCCACCTCACACCACTGCCTGACGAAGCCCGAGGGATGGCATTCGGTGTTGTGGCCCTATACGGAGCCAAGCGAGTGGCCATGCATGATGTGCAATGCCAGCACATTATGGCAGCAGCGGGCTTTGGCTGCTTCCTGGTCAGCATAGCAAGCAATATAGCCGATGCTTGGATCACCATGTCAGACTGTCAGCTGGAAGGGGTAGCTGCTGAGCGGCCAGCTGCCAACACCTCCTCCAGCCTGCGCAGCATTCAGGCTGGGGCCATTGCGCTTGTGGGAGGAAGGGGATCCAGCATTCGTGTCAGCATGGATAACTGCCTCTTTTCAAGCAACAGGGGGCAGCAAGGTGGAGCACTGTATGCCTCGCTATCCCTTGCCACGGTGGGTGCTACTGGAATGTTGGACTTTTTTTATGCTTGCAGGTGGCTCCATCACATTGCTTGCAGTATAAACATGCAGTGACTTTGCACCATGCAGGGGCTGTCTCTTGATGTAATAAGCAGCACACTTGAAAAGAACATCGCGTGGGATCTGGGTGGCGCCATTTACATTGATGCACCACTCAAGGTGCTGAGCATCTTGCACGGCAGCAGCCTGCTCAGCAACAGTGCAGTGAATGGTACGGCACCTTGTTTGGCTGCTGCATGCACTGAAATGCATGAAAATGCCATGGCTGCTGCTGCACTGATGCACTTGCTAGTAGGCAGTTAATTTACATTACACCAACCAACAGGCGGTGCAGTGTATCTGAGACAGCCAACACAGCTGGTGAGGGTTTTTAATGGTAGCACTGTGCACAGCAACACCGCACAGATATCTGGCGGCGCCTTTTACTGCTCAGACACTCTGGCTGCGATTGAAATTGTGCTGTTCAGCAGTGTGTCAGGCAACTCAGCTCTTGTAACCGGAGGGCTAGGTGGTGCATTCTACGTTAAGCAGAAACTTGAGCGGATTTTGATTGCAGACAGCAGCTCCGCAGATGGAAACAATGCAGGTTTGCATGGCGGCTTTCTGGAGTTGGACTGTGAGCACAGCAGCAGCCACTTTCATGTGCATGTATTTTCCTGATTGCTCTCTTCTTGCATGATGAACCCCTGCAGACGGACAAGGGTTCTCAATGCTTGTTACCCGCAATAGTTCTGTCAGCGGCAATGCATGTTCTGGTGAAGGTGGTGTGCTGCGTGCTTTTAACCTCGACAGCTTAATCATCTCAAATGGCAGTCGCATGGACTCCAACATGGCAACATATGGGGGGGTGATGTACATGGGACTTGGCTTCTGGGAGCTGACCCAAGCAGACAACCACATTCACGTGCTCTCAAACAGCTCAATGTCACATAATGGAGCAGCTGCTGGATTTGCGATTGTGTGCTTCAATGGACACGTGCTTGGGGAATTGCTCGTCAGCGACTACAGTCATTTTGATGACAATTGGTGCAGCGGAGTTGCAGCAACCAACCTGATTGGCACCCCACACGTGGGCAAGATAACCATTGCTGGTAACCCAAGAATGCAAAGGACAATGGTCAAATGCCTGCTTTGCTCACATCTCCCATCTGGCTGGCCCACTGCTGCAGGGCACAGCACCATGTCCCGCAACCGTGCAGGATATATATTTGATGTTGGGGAATACATTGGTGAGGATTCATATGTATAATGATGGCTGTACGGGTGCAGTATGTGTTGCTGTGCCATAAACTGATATTGTTATACTTGCTTTTACCAGGTGACGTTCTCATCCAGGACCATTCCAAGGTTTTGGGAAACCTTATTACGTATGCCTTCCTTTCTGCTCCCAGCACTACCATCCCCTTGGTTGCTATTGAGGGCAACAGCTGGGTCAACGACAACATCTCAAAGCAGCAAACTGTGTTCATTTTAGCCAGAGGCATTCAGCTGCTTCGGGTATCGGGTGGCTCCCGTGTTATGGGCAACATTGTGCAAGATGGCAATGGAGGCTTTGCTGAACTCACTGGGTCCCTTGGAAGCCTTCTCATTATGGATGGGTCAACGATTGCTAACAACTCTGCAAGTCAGAGGGGGGGATTTATGCACATTGCTCAAGACGTGCTGCAGGTGAGATTGTTCCATGTGATCACTCTTGAAACCAGCCAGTGTACAGTTGTGATCCTGCATGCCAGATGTGGGTTGCTCTTGCCATGCTTACTGTGCAAAACAGGACGTGGTCATAACCAATGGCTCTATTGTTGAGGAGAATCATGCTTGGGAGCTCACCGGTGGCTTCATCAGTGTTCGGGGCTCCATCCTGGGAGGTGTTGTGGTCTCAGCCAACAGCAGCCTGTGCTCATGCACTGCTGGCCAGTCTGGAGGCAAGTCAGGAAATCGTTCAAGCAGCATAGTTATACTTGGCAAACGATACTAGATTAAGATGCATGATGATTGCCCCGCACAGGTGCCGTGCATGTGGGTGAGGGCCTTCATGGTGGGCTGACAATTGTTGGTCAATCAACAGTTGGCAACAACTCTGCGGGTGGTGATGGTGGTGCTCTGTCAGTTGGCTTCACGCTAGGCCCTGTGCTGGTGGAGCATGGCAGCCGCTTGGAGGGCAACACAGCAGATGGGAGGGGAGGAGCTGTATGGTCCGGGGGGGTCATCAGTAACCTCAGCATCATGCAAGCCAGCTATGTTGCTGGCAACCACGCTGCCAGGGATGGTGAGCATGAGCAATCGTAGTGGCTGGTCAATCATTGGTACATATATATTCATGTATCTCATCATCAACACGTGCATGTCATCAACCACAGGTGGAGCGCTGCAAGCAAATTTGATTGGCACAATATCAATTGCTGGATCAACTATTGAGGGCAACCGTGCTGGGGGTGATGGTGGCTATGTGGCTGCAGAGCGCATCATCTCGTTCAATGCCACCAACAGCACACTCCAATCAAACGTGGCTGGCCGTGCATGTGGTGTGCTGGCACTGTCAACATTGGCCAAGAATATCAGCATAATCAATGCTATGGTGGCTGGCAACATTGCAGAGCGAGGCAGCGGTGGTGTATTGTGTGTACAGGTCCCTTTACCGGTAAGCCAGGCCAAGTCATCATATGCACAACGTGTGGAGACCAGCTATGCGAATCATACCTTGCTGTCTTTTTTCACACACAGGGCTCTCCCCTGCTGAGCCAAGCATTGGCGGAGCATATCCATATCTCAATGTCGGACTCCAGCTTTACAAATAACCGTGCCTACACTGATGGCGGGGTCCTGACCGTCATTGCTGAACCACCGACTGATCCTTTCTCTGCAAACACAAATGCGCAGCATCTGGTGGTCAAGGTGTGTGCGTGGTGCATACCAGGGGAGTCCCAGAGCAAATGCTGTGAGGGATACTGTGCAGGACCACAGTATGTAGGACGTGTATTCACAAATAGGTAACGTATAGTAAGCACGGCTCACATGGCACGCTCTGGATTGGTGACGCGTCGGTCGTGCATATGAAGCAGGGATGCGTTTAGGTGCACCGGTGCAGGAAATGAAACCCAGCACCGCCTTGAGAGACCTCGGTCCCCGGCCCTCCCAGCCCGTGTACCAATGTATGAATTACCTGGCGTCGGACATGTGTTCAACTTTTAGGGCCAGAACATGCGTAGGCGGCCATGCATGCACCCCAGGCAACCATGCTCATCACATGCTTCCTCATGCACTCGACTGTACAGGTTGAAATCAGTAACTCAGCATTCACAGGCAACTTTGCAGGTGGGGCTGGCGGGGCACTCTACATCTCAAGCCCTGCAGCAGGAGCTGTTGAAACCAGGCTCACAGTACACGCATCAAGCTTTGCTCAAAACCAGGTGATAGCATATGGTTTCGTGCTTGCCTGCCTCATAGGCAACTTAATTGTGTGCATGAACTCAGAAGTAGCATACGCACTCCATTATGAGGAAAAAATGTGTCACTCTCTCCTTTGCAGGCGGGAAGCGGTGCCTTCCAGCTTAGCAGCAGCGTGCACAGCGGCTATGGGGGTGCTATCTTTGCCTACTCAATCCCCAAGCTCAGGGCTGATGCAGTGATGCAAGCAGCAGGCAGTCGACAGCTTGTAAGCCAGGACACTGCTTGCAGCCTCAACATCACGGGTACCAGTTTTGCCCACAACCACTGCTGGGGCAGCGGTGGAGCGGTAGCAGCTGTCTCCTGCCCAGCGTATATGCGCAGCATTTCTTTCTACGGAAACACAGCTAGAATGCAGGGCGGTGCCCTTGCAGCAATGGTAGAGTCCATCACCAACATGATGGCAACAGCTGATACCACCAGCATGCAGCAAGATATGACTCTGCTAGGTGGCACAGTATGGAACGACATACAAGACAGCACCTTTGATAGCAATACAGCTGATCTTGACTGTGGTGGTGGTTTATTTGGTGAATTTGCAAAACCAGCAGGTGTGTTGGCACTGTGATGCGGGGATTGGGTCATTCCTCAATCCCTCTCCTTTGCCGCACAATGATCAACCTGTAGGGCTCCTGCTGATGAACATTTGGATGACAAATAACACAGCTGCCAACCTGCACGGTGGTGGCGCATGCCTTGTGTCCCGTGGAGATGGTGCCACTGCTAATGTGTCCCATGTCTCCATGTTTGGTAACGCAGCATCCCGTCTGGGTGGTGGCGCCTTCATTGAACTAGGCAGTGGCAGCCGTAATCTTGTCTTCATCACAGCTAGCAACATGAGCAGCAACAGCGCCAGCCTAGATGGTGGGGCACTGCTCATCCAAGCAGCTATGCAATCCCGGGTCGATGTGGTGGACAGCAGCTTCCAGGGCAATCGTGCTTCACGTGATGGAGGCAGTCTTCACGTCCAATGCGCTGTGCTCACCTCTGCACCATGTGGCACCGAGCCGGTACTCATCATGACTAACACAAGTGCCTTGGACAACAGTTCACCCCAGGGCCGCGGTGGTGCACTGTTTCTTTCAGCTGATGCCTCAGCCATTATCAAGAGCAGCATCCTGACAGGGAACACAGCTGCAGCTGGTGGTGCCATTGCTGCTGTGGGCTGTCTGACCTTACGTCTCGTGCATACAATTATTGCACGTGGAGAGGCAGCATTGATTGGAGGCGGCCTCTACAGCCGAACCTGCTCTGTTTTTGTCGACAACACCAGCTTCACCTTAAACAGCGCCGTCACCGCTGGTGGGGCTGTGTTTCTTGCAGGGAGCACGGATGTCAGCCTGCTGCTGCCAGAGCCACCAGGCACCCAGGCGCTGCAGCGTGCAACGGCTTTCCTCATGGAGGGCTCCTCATGCACAGTTAACACAGCTGGGGGCAACACAAGTGTGGTCGAGCCCACGGCTGTGTCCAGCAGCAGCAGCCAGCAATATGCGGGCCATGGTGGATGCGTTTTTGCATATGGAGACGTAGCTGCCCACATAAGCAGCAGCAGCCTCGACAACAACGCAGCATTGGTTGGGTCATCACTGGCATCCACACAGACCTGTAGAAACGCAACCTGGTCTCGTCAGGGTTATGCTGCAGCAAATCAAGGCGCCCAAGAGGTGGGGCACAAACTACACACACTTATAATGTCAAACTCTGCAAGCTGCTGCATGTTCGTAGAAAGCTTGCCCTACCTTATCAGGTGCTGCTTTTACTTGATCTGCAGCTGCCGTGGCTGACAGCAGTGACCAACCTTCTTGCCATGGACTGCCCAACCATGTGGCTGACTCGTGTCCTGCTACCGCCGGCCCAGGCAAGGACAACACATACATATACGTCATGTACTTGTTGCCCCGGCATCTGCTGGCCTTGCATTGCGTGCTAGCCAATTGCGCCAACACTCCGCAACCGACAGGAGGACATCCCCGTGTGGATGGAGGACCCCTCCTTGTCAGCGCTGTGGGCAGTGTGCAATGGCACAGCTGCACCTTCTGACCACAACAGCACTAACAGCACCCATTGCACCTCCGAGCCTACCGGCAGTCTTCAGGGAGCTTGCGAGGTGCAGATGGAATTGCAAGCTTGTACAGATCAGCCAGCACTGGAAGGCCAGCAGGGGCAAGGAGCCAATCGCACTTCAGCGACAGCGACCACACCTGCCACGTCCCTGGTTGAGGTGCCACCAGCCTCACTGCAGCTACTGGAGATCAGCACGGGGGCCTATGCAGATGACATCATGCTGCAGCTCCGGCCAGGCACTCCATTTGCCCTTGCCGTCCGTCTGCTCACCGGCCTTCGGCAGCCAAGTCGGAAAGGCCAGTCGTAGCAGAGTCTAACACTGATGGACATCTTGATGCTGCTCTTCCTAAGCTCTAACATGCTGCTGTTACCACGTACTGTCCACCCGCAGATACGCTACCGTGGCGGGTCAATCTGGGAATACAGCCAGCAAACCATTCGAGCTCTACACAACCTGAGCGTGACCCCCAAGTTGGCAACCTCGACCCTGGGTTCTCCACGGGAGGCTCCCTAATTGTACCAGTCAGAAACGGAATTGCCCGCTGGCCACGCCTGGTGCTGCGTGGCTGGACAGGCAACTACACCCTGAAATTTACAGCCCAGACCGAGCAGGTTGCCGGTATGTACAAGGTGTGATTTATGCATCCTTCGCTCCACACCATGGCCAGCCACACACACACCACACAAGACCCCTGATATTGTGAACGCTGCCTGCTTGCAGGTTGAGCCGCTGCTGCTGCGCGTGCAACTGCTGCCATGTCGACTGGGGGAAGCCCTGGATTTAGCGGGTGCGAGCCTGCAATCCTGGGTCGGCTGCTATGTGTGCCCACGAGGCCGCTTCACGCTCTGGCGTGACACGAGGCCCTCATTGTCAGCCCAAGAGCTGAACCATTCAGACTACAACAGTACTATGCAGCGCATTGTGAAGCAGGCAGTAGATAGTGAGGGTGCAGACTGCCTGCCCTGCCCCGACCATGCCACTTGCCCTGGCGGCGCCCGAATCATCCCTGACCAGGGTGAGAATTGATTGTGGCCATCTTAATATGTCTGCAACAGATGGCGCCTAGCTAGGCATGCAGTGCTGCATGCATGCTACAGAATGACACGGCTAGCACGAACCCTCCTGGCTTCCTGCAGGCTATTGGCACTCGGGGCCTGACGTAGCACTAATGCACAGGTGAACGTGCAGCTTGTATCACAATAAAAAAGCATTTGAATAAGAAGTAAACAAAGTGCGCACGCATTGACTTCGTCACTGCCTGCTGTACCTCTGGTCCGCAGGTGTCCTCAGGCACGTGCATGTGGTAGTTCAACCGACGAGGGTCGCTGGCCAACAGCAGAGAACATCACAGCTTCCGATGGGGTTTCATCTGGCAATGTTTCAGCCTCAGAGGCTTCTTCAGATAGCCGCTCCACGTGGCTAGACCAGTGCCAATTGGCGGCTCTGTCAGAGCTGCCCACTGCACGTAACAACACCAGCGTCAGCCTACTGGACGGCTGCTATGGTCTGCTGACATCAAGTGCCCAGCCCTGGGGCAGAACGACAGCCTACAGCCAGTTGCTGTGCGGTGAAGGCTACACGGGCAACCTCTGTGCTGCCTGCGAGCATGGCTATTACATCAACACGGAGTTTGAGTGCAAGTGAGCACAGCCACCAGCCATCCTGTTAGCCAAGACGCCAAACATTTTGTTGCTTTGACAGCAGTAGTACTGCCCGGCCCGCCCCTTACCGTGCTGCTACTGGCTTCTCCCACACTCCCTGCTGCTGCTGTGCAGCGCTTGCCCCTCCCTGGCTCAGACCATTGGGCTGGCGGTGCTGGCCTTTGTCGCTGCTGTACTGCTGGTCATGTACACGTCTCTGATCAACCTGAAAGATAATATTGAGGGCCAGCCGTTTGAAGGGGCCGTCAGTCGGTCGGATGTGCTCAAGGTGAATGGCAAGATAGATATGTGCGATGCAATGCAAATGTAGTGTTTCCACATTCCCCCGCCCTGCTGTTACTTCCGGCAGGTCCTCATTGTCCATCTTCAGGTGCGTCATGCTGGCACGACTAAGCAGCAACACAGAGGGCCGCCAAGCAACATGCATTGATGCATCGATGCCAACCGTACGTACTGCGTTCACCCCTTTGCTACACGCCCCTGCAGTACTATGCCATTATCATGCGCCTGCCCATATCCTACCCGGCTAGTGTCGCCGGCCCAGCCAGTGTTGTGTCCGCTGTCACCGGCATCGAGAACTCGGTGGTCTACAACCATGCCTGCTTCCGTACGGGGCAAGACAGCAGCGAGCAGGCCCGTGCCCAAGTTATCGGCTCCCTCATTGTGCCATGCATTGTCGTCACGGCCAGTGCCATTGTATGGAGCTGCAGGTGAGGGTTAGCCCGACCAACATTTGGAATTGACCTGCTACATGGCTTGCTCACCTGCCCAGCCCTCACATGCACGCACGGTCCTACGCCCCATCAGACACCTGCTCTCAGTCAAGCGCACGAAAGCCATCAAGCGTGCCGGTCAGCTGTCCCATAAAAGCAGCGCTAGTGTTGCTGTCACAATTGGACGCACGGAGTCACAAGGATCGGCTGGGGTGGTCGGACACGTTGCTATCAGAGTGCCGGGTGCCCTGTCGCTTTCGATGCCACCCGCACCACCCCTGTTGCAGCCGGTAGACAGCACCCTCAGCGTCCCTGATATACCGGTCCCTGATTACATCGCCGGCGGTACCAATAACCTAGTACACCTAGACCTAGTGGGAGGAGCAAGCAGTCTTTCTGAGCAGCATCCTCATCCTCCTCATCCTCAGCAGCAGCAGCAGCAGCAGCAGCAGCAGCCCCTGGACCTTGTGCCAAGCATCACTGCAGACACTCCAGCAGAGACCTCAGCGGCGGTGCCCCGCCGCAGCCTCCTGCCCCAGCTCGTCAGCAGCGTGCAGCTCCGCCTCACCTCGGCCTACTCCAGCGTATCAGCCTCTTTGGCCAGCGCCGGCGGCCAGACGCTCCGCCAGGTCGACCAACTGCTTCCCATCCACGAGCAGCTGGGCATCGTGGCAATGATTGCTGTCTTCATCCTGTACCCGGGCTGGGCAAGTACGGTGCTCAGCATCTTCAGCTGCTATAAGATTGATAACGGCACCTCGGGTCCTTTCCCGGAGCGCCAGCAGGTGTGTGCCCCATCCTCGTTTGTTTCATGTATGCACCAATGTATAAGATTGATACCGGTATTGCTGTCAGCAGATATGGTTGTCACCTCTCGATGATCATCATTTTGTCATCATAAGCCCGTGCTATTGCATGCGCGTGCATGTGGAATGAAATTTGCAGGCAACGTGGCGCCATGGCTACTGGACCCGTGACATGACGGCAGAATGCTATTCAGGTAGGGGCGGGTGCGTCAGGCGGGCTGCTCACCTGCACCCAGGCAACGGTGCAGGCCTCTGTGCGGGCGCGAACCAGTGCGCAATTGCTCCAGGCACACGCACGTAGCGCAGGCAGTACGTAGGAGTAGTCGTTAGCATGCCGCATGTAAGTCCCACACCTGCACCAAATGGTCGAGGCGGCGCGCGTCGTGGGTGTTGTGGGGGTGGGGGTGCATTTGCCAGTGGCTGCTAGCTGTCACACACACTAAGCAAGCATGCTTCTTATATTCTCTTCACTTCACCGCACGCATGCAGGCACACACCTGAGCACGTTTGTGCCCATTGGCATCGTCGCCTTTGTCGTCGTGTGCCTGTTGCCGCCGCTGGCCGCCTTCCTGCTCCTCGTGCGCCATCGAAGGGAGCTTCAGAATGACTACATGTTCCAACGATACGGCTTCCTCTACAGCCGCTATAAGTACGTACGGCAGCCAGCTGCTATGCTAGGGGCCAACTGCATTTTGGCGCTCTATTGCTGTTGTGCTCGCTCAATCCGTCCATCCCTACCTGTGCATACTGCATGCTAGCACCATCTATCTCACCTTCCCCTTTCTCTCCAAACCTGCTTGGAAGGCGCCGATAATTTTCTTGATAGATTATCCTAGCTATCCGTTTCACGTGTATGTGTTTCATGGCCCACGCGCTGTAGCCTGACCGTCGCTGCCACCATCATTTCCGTCACGGCCATGCTGTACGGGCTGCGTGCATGTGATGCCTGTACGCTCCGCTGCAGGCGACGCTTCTGGTTCTGGGAATCGGTGCTGATGCTGGAGGAGCTTGCACTGGTGGCCGTCGAGGTGTTTGGGCGCTCCTTCACAAACGTGCGTGGGCCTCTGCTGTGATGATATGAGCAATTAACCTGCTGGCTCGGCGAGCCAAACTACTCCACACACAGCGACACGTCGCCATGCATGTGCTAGCTAGCGCGCAGCTGGGCCCTCAAGGATCACGGCTACGGACCACCCGCCGATCACAGGTCATCCACCAAACGACTCTCATGATCGCCGTGTTCGTCACAATCGCCGCCATCAACACCACGTGCTCACCCATCATCAACCGCACCACCACGACCCTCGAGTTCCTGTCCCTGGCCGTGTTGTCACTAACGCTCACCCTGAGGTACATACGGGCGGGGACTGCACCATGGACTCGGGCGGGGACTGCGCCATGGACTCGGGCGGCAGGGACTGCGCCATGGGCTCGCCCTGCGTGCAGACGGAGAACACCACGCGCTCACCACGCTCAAACCCTGCTCGGACGCCTAACACCAAGCGCTGCTTGCTGGCTCCTCGCTTGATACGCAGCCTGTACTTCACCGATGGCTCCAGCAACAGCATCGCCACCGGCATTCAGGTGCGCATGCGAGCGTCTCGTGTAAGGACGCATGGCCTGATGACAGACACAGCAAAGCCTACTGCCAGGAGCTTGCCGGCTCGGCCTGCCTTTATGACCCCTGCAGCGAGCATATCTCGTGCCTCACCGCCCCTCCGTCCCATGCATGGCAGGATGCGATTGGCGTGATTATCATCACGCTCAACGTGGCGGTACTGGCGGGCCTGATTGGCATCTTGCTGCGGCAGACCTGGCGCAAGTCGCGAGCAGCGGGCTGGGTCCGCACCCTGTGGCCTCCTAGGCCTCCTCTACACGGCCTCAAGCGCCAGCGAACAGCTAGGGGGCGCCCCGCTGCTGGCGCAGATGGGGTCCCGACAGCCTCTCGCTAGGCACAGCCACGCCTTTATCTGTAGGCCAGCCCCATGCATGAGAGGCGGCGGGGCTGCGAACCACAGTACCCTCGCTCAGCGGCACGTACGGCGTGGTGTAAAGTACGTTAGCCGGAGCAATTCTCTAGCGTAGCAGCTGCGGCATGGACTGCGTGCATGTGATGGCTGCATGACGTACGACTCCGAGTATGGCAGGACTAGCAGGACGGAATGGCCACTCATGCCGCGACCATGCCACCACTACTCTGGAAGGCAGGAGCTCGGGCGGCACATACAAGCTATTTGAAATACAAGCTATATGGAATACGCAACAACCAGCGCTCAGTCGCTGCCAACCGACATATCGTGCTTTTATGTATGCGCTGTGCGTGCCGGATCAATCATGCGTGTCGGTCGGAAAGCGAAACGAAGGGGCGTGCCTGCCAGCCAGGGTAGGTGCGGGCGGGTTTTTTGGGAGTGTGTGCAGCAGCGGTCATAGTCATGGCACTTGCTTGTTGTGATGCATAACGAATGTAAGGAAGGGCATAGGCCTAGACAACGCATGCGATGTAAGCACCGTAGTGTGTCCTGCTCGAGTCACTGCTTCTAGGCGGGCCACGCATCGATCATTGGTCATGTCCGACCCGTCTCCATCTAGCATGCCGACCCGGCGCCCAGGTGCTCGCTGGCTCGGCCGACAGCCAACCATCCCAGCCAGCGCCCTGCTGCTCCTGCATCCCCTCTGCCAAGTCAGCCCTAGCGGCGCACGTCAGCCGTCCGTGCAACCAGCTGCCACGCACGCGCACCACACCACACGCACGTCCGCGCCGGACACACGTCCGCGCCGGACACACCTCCACGACACACCTCCACGCCACATGTTCTACATGTTCACGCGCAAGCTCCCCAATCTGCTCGCTCAGAACAGTCCGGTTCATGTCTCACTGTGATTGAACGAAGGTGGTTAGTCGAGCGTGCAAGTCAGCCAGCCGCGGCTTGTCTCTGGCGCACGTGATGCGAAGCCAGCAGACGGCCCAAAACATGTGCTGTGGAGAGGCAGCTCCTGTCATGTTGCATACCGAGCTGGCTGGGCACACCACGCAGGCCGCTGTGTCCGTGAATGAACTGCAGCACCCGCTGCCGCCCAGTAGATAAACTCCGTCATATCCCCTTGCCGGACCGTGCCTTTCGAAGCGCCTGCTGGCTTCTGCCCTGCTGGGGTGACGTACGGCTGATGGCTGAGCGGGGTGGTCGGTGTGGCGGGCCTGAGCCTCGCAACAGAGCGCCGTAACGCAACGCAGAATGGACAATGGGCTTCCAGGCACATACACAACCGCGCGCGCCGCAAATCCTTTCATGGTACTGGCTAGAGCAGTGCTACCGCAGCCTTGCCTTGCTTGATACATAGAGCCACGCGATCTGAACGATGCCAATATGCGATTTTTGATCGGGGCGACGTACGGGTACAATCCAAGATACGAGGGCTGCTATACATGGGGCACGTGCGCCGCGGGCGAGGCAGCGCAGACAGCTGCATGTGCTACATGAGCTGGCGGCCGACCAGCAGCAGAGCAGGCAGGGAAGATGACACCCGCTAGCCTATCCTGCGATGCCCGCATCTCAACCTGGCATACATGCCGACCAGGCGCCCAGGCACTCGCTGCTGGCTCGGCCCACCGCCGGCCACCCAAGCACGCCAGCGCCCTGCTGTTGCTGCAAAACCTCCGTCTCCGCCACCCCGCCGGCCCCGGCGCGCGTCAGCCGCACTGCAATAATCCACGTACCGCGAGCAGGGCACCACAGCACCCGACCCATCCAGCGTCTGCACGCAGGGTCCGCAGTCTGCTCACTGCGTCGTCCGCCCCTCCCTGCGCCTACTCCCTACTTCCGGCGCTTGCGGCCGCCCTCGGCGCGCTTCCGCAGCGGCTGCTTGGGCTCGCCCGGCTTGGGAGGGGGAGGGCCCTCGCGCCCGCGGCCCCCGCGGCCGCCGCCACGGCCTCCTTCGCCGCGGCCACGGCCTCGGTCGCTGCGGCCGCCGAAGCCACCGCCGCCGCCGTCGCTGCCGCCGTCGCGCCCACGGCCGCCGAAGCCGCCGCCGCGGCCCGCAAAGCCGCCTCTTCCGCTGCTGCCGTCTCCACCGCCGCCATCATCGCCCCCACGGCCACGGCCACCGAAGCCGCCGCCGCGGCTTACAAAGCCTCCTCTCCCCCTGCCGCCGTCGCCGCCGCCGAAGCCGCCGTCGCGCCCACGGCCGCCAAAGCCGCCGCCGCGGCCCGCAAAGCCGCCTCGCCCGCCGCCGTCGCCGCCGCGGCCCCCGAAGCCCCCTCTCCCACCGCCTCGACTTGCAAAGCCACCCCGCCCTCGGCCGCCGCGGAAGCTGTCGCCCCGGCCCCGACCCTCGCCACGACCCCTTCCGCGGCCGCCGAAACCACCCGCCCGGTTGCGCCCCTCCTCCTCCCCATCCTCCTCCTCCTCCTCCTCCTCCTCTTCTTCCCCGTCGTCGTCAGCCGGCGCTGCTGCCGCCCGCTTAGCGCCCACGACTGGCGCCTTGCCTCGCGGCGCCGGCCCGTCTCCGCTGCCGCCCTCTCCGTCGCTGTCCCCCTCCGCGAGGAAAAAGTCGTCCAGCTCCTCGCCCTCGCCCTCCTCGCTGCCGCCCGCCAGCGGGGCCGCAAACGCATGGACGCGCTTCTTGGCCGCCGCCGTCGCCGCAGCGGGCTTGGCCGCGGGCTTGGCCGCCGCCGACGCCTTGGCAGCGTTGGCGGCGGTAGGCGGGGCCTCGACCCGGGCGCGCTTGGCGGCGGGCGCGGCGCCTGGCTTGGCGGCGCTCGGCTTGGCGGCCGCTGCCCTGCTGGGCTGCCGCGGCGCCGGCGCCGGCGCCGGCGCGTCCTCATCGTCCTCATCGCCCTCATCGTCCTCATCGTTTTCGTCGCTGCCGTCCTCAGCTCCCGCCCCATCCGCCTCGCCGTCGCTGCCGCCGCCCGGTCCGCCATCCGCCGACGGCGACCCCGGCACCAGGAAGAAGTCGTCCTCCTCCTCGTCCTCCTGAACCTCCTCTCCCAGCGCCGCACCGTCGTCATCGCCGTCCTCGCTGCCGCTGCAGGCCTCCTCCTCGTCCTCCTTCTCGGCTGCTGCCTCCGCGCCGCCGTGGCGCTTGGCCCCCGCCGCCTTGCCGGCGGCCGCGGCCTTGGCGCCCGCCTTCGCGGCAGCCGGCGGCGCGGCCTTGGCGGGCTTGGCGCCCTTGGCGGCTGCCCCCGGAGCTGCCGCGGCCGCGAGCGCCTGCACACGCAACACGGGGCCGGAGGTGAGGAAGGGCCGATGTCAGGGCTGCAGGTCTCCGCAGTTCCGCCGAGCTTGCTGTTGGCAATGCCAGCTCCTGCTGCCGGGCCCTTGCCCTGCTGCCTGCCATGCCTGCTCGCCGCCCTCCCCTGCTGCAGCGCTCCGGGCTACAGCAACAGCTAAAACGCCATGCGGCCCAGACCGCTACTGGTCGGCGCGTTCGTCAGCGCGGCCGCGACATGTTCCCGCCCAGGCCACCAAGCTCTCCCCCCAGTCCCCAATCTCCCTCCCCTCCCCTCCCCTCCCTGCACGCCTCGCAGGCATCCTGCCCACCTGGTCGCCCAGCAGCGCGCGCCCCTCGTCCGCCTCCGTCACCGCCGCCAGCTCGGCCATCTGCCGCACCACAAGCGCACGCAGCCGCGACCGCTCGGCCTGCGGGGACGGAGGCGGGCCGAGGCAGGGGCGAGGGTGGGGAAGGAATCAGGGTTGGTGCCTCGCGAGCCAAGCCCGACCAGCGCAGGCGGGTGACGAGGGTGGCGGTGGCGACACCGGCTGGCCGTTCACGCCCTCATCAGTGCTGCGACTCCGCAGACGCCCCGGGGTCCCCCGCCATGAGGTCTTTCCGTTTTTCATATTCAGCCTCCGTCCCTAACCCAGGGCATGACCGCCTCGCTCAAACGCCACACGCTGGCGACTTTGCCGAAGCAGCCCAGAGTTAGCCCCAACTCAGCCCGGCATCAGCCCGGGCCCCAGCGCCAGCGCCCCCGTGCTCGCCCCAGCCTCCCAACCTCGCCGCCGCTCCAGCACTCGCGCCCCAGCCCCCGTCCCGCCGCTGCCCATCGCTGGGCCGCCAGCCCCCAGCTCACGCCAGCCCCCACCTCGAGGTGCTTCTGCGCCTCCGGCTCCTCCGCATCGCGCAGCAGCGACACGTACTTCTCACCCTGCGGCCCGGGAGCAAGGTCGGCCAAGGGGTATCGAGGGGTGTTGAGGGCGCAAATGCAAAAGGGTGAGGGGCAGAGGCAATGTGACGCACGTCACAGCGACACGTACGTCTCGCCCTGGCAGGGCGCCAACAGGGTGAGAGACGCCGCGGCGTGTCAGTCAAGCATGGCATAACCCCAAGCCCAGCACCCGCACATTGCACGTCGCTCCCGACACGACACCCACACCCAGCCGCACGCTCAGATGCGCCGTACCACAGCGCCGTACAGTCCCTGCCATACCTTGGGGAAGTGCAGTACGTAGTTCAGGTCCTCGCGCAGCGCCGCCAGCCGCGCCGCCGCGGCCTCGGGGTCCATAGGGGCCCTGTCGCCCCCGGCCTTGCGCACGACCTTGCCCACAGCCTCCTCGCCCTCCTCGCCCTCGCCCACGTCCTCGTCCTCGCCGTCCTCCTCGCCGCTGCCGGACAGCACCGCGTCACCGCCGCCGCCCGCGGCCCGCGCCATGGCCCTCTCCAGCTTTCGGATGGCACGCTCGATCTTGACGCGCTCAAAGAACTTGATCTGCAGGCGGCGCGGCGACAGGCAACAGCTTCGGTCGAAGGGCTTGGTGCTTGCACGCAGCGCAGTGGCCTCCTTGCCAGCCACGGCACACGGGGGCAGCGCCAGCTCGCCCAACAGGCACCGGTACATCATGCGGTATCGGGTCAGCGCGTGTCCCTTTCCCTGCAAGTGCCGCAGCCGCAACTGTAGCTTCAAAGCGGGGCCCCGCCTGGCATCCCAACCACGGCCCCACAGCACCGCCACACCAGGCCTGCGCCCGATCCCACACCCAGACCCCGCCGCCACGACCACCGCAGCCGTCATGCAAGGCGGCCCATGCTAAGCCGACTGCTGACACGCGTGCCAAACGAGGCTCGCAACGCAACGCCCCCACAGCCACCGTGCTCGGGCGCCGCACCTGCCTGCCCCGCCCGCCAGCCAGCCAGCCACTCCCACGGTTGCGTCGCTCACCTTGTGATAGCGCACCGCATACTTGCGCTCCCGCTCCGCCCGCCCCGCGTCCTCCTGCTGCTTGAGCAGCTCCGCCAGCTCAGCCTCCTTGGTAGCCCGAGCTCGCGCGTCCAGTCCCTCCTGCGTGGCAGAGGAAGGGGAGGTGCGGACGGGCGGGGACGGGTCAGGGGAGCGGCACGGCCACACGCGCCGTGGCGGCGCGGTGCGGTTGGTGGGGCGCGAGCGCGGGCCGCGGGGCCCGGCCGCGCTGGTGTGGGTGGCTCAGGGCCGCGCTACGGGGCTACATTGAACAAGAAAGCTGAGGGGGAGGGTGGGTACGGGGCCGGACCGGGTAGGGGCGCAACGAGCGCCGTGCTGTGACCAGGTTTGGTTGACGGCGGCGCAGGAAGCCAGGGCGCGCGCTGCCCGCCGCCATGCTGTCTGGCCTTGAGCCCCGCCACGCGGTGCAGAGCACTACCGCAGCCCCAGCGGCGACGACTCGCCCGCTTCAGCAGGCGCTCCAGGCCGCGAATCTGGTTCTTCAGCGAGCGGTGCTTGCCGCCGGCGCCCTTGGAAATATCGCCGCCGCCGGGCTTCTTTGCCACACCGCCGCCCCGGGCCCCCAGCCCGCCGCGGCCCCCGCCGCGGCCGCGGCCGCCCATTCTGCCGCCGCCACCGCCACGCCCCCGGCCGCCCATGCCGCGGCCGCCACGCCCGCGGCCGCGGCCGCGGCCGCCAGAGCCGGGAGGGCCCCGGCCCATGTCGAGCGGCTGCGCCGGTTGCCGAAGTTCGTGTTCCGCAGACGAGACTTGTATTAGCTACGTACTGAAAGCGATGAATGGCAAGGACCGCTGGCTTGAGGCAGTGCTGTCTTCGCTTGCGCCGCGACAGCCGACAGCGGCGCGGAGGGTGTCACAAAGCGGAACTATGTTGTATCAGCAAATTGTCAACCTTTCAAGTGTAGTGCGTACATGGCCTGACGTGGATGTGTGCATGGTTGGCAAGAAGAAGCCCATGGGCCGGCCCATGCGCGAATTGTGCCACGCTCGGAGCTCTGCTCGTTGCTTGAGGTGCACGAACGTATCCAGCAGGATTGTCGTGTCCCAACACGCCTGTTGCAGTGACCCGAGCGCAACACCGCGACCTCACACGCTCTGCCAAAACCCAGCCGCTTGGCGCAAGGCACTGTCCGCTGCCTACTATTCACTAAACGCAACCCTTACGCAGTATAAGCGGTCTGTCACTGTTTCCCCCCGTTCCCCTCGTTCGCGTGGTGCTGATTTGGGGCGCATAGGAGGAATATGGCCGCCCCAAACCAACAAGGGCAGCCTATGGTGGATCACAAGCGAGAGCCATGTCCTGACCGCATCCTTAACGATATCGGCGGAGCCTTTGCGATGGGCGCTGTGGGCGGCGGCATCTGGCATCTCATAAAGGGCAGCAGGAACAGCCCGTCGGGCTACCGCACGCGTGGAGCTATTGAGGTGCGCTTGCGGGCGTTTGGCAGACGTGGCGCGCCGTGGCTTGGCGAGGAACGCGACGATCAGTCTCCGGGAGCGCCACGCCTCGTGCGTTGGTCGACAAGCGTCACGAGGGGCCTCTCTGCAGCGCGTTGAATCCTTTGCGATGTTCATACCAGCAGAGGACGCGCTCTGCTGGGTTAAGGCGCTTTAACGTCACTAGAGTGCCTGGCACTATGGCTACCCTGCCTGCCTCGGGCCTGACGGTCCCGCGGCCAGCATACTCACCCATCACCCCAACCCTAGGACAGCCCCTTCCGTACCCCTCGCGCCGCTCCGCCAGGCCTCCCCTCTGCATCCCAGCGCACCCAATGCCCCCGCCGGAACCCCGCCGCCCGCCTTCCCTACCCTATCCAGGCCGTCCGCCGCGAGGCGCCCCGCCTTGGCGGCAGCTTCGCCAACTGGGGGCTCAGCTTCGCGCTCTTCGACTGCTCGCTTCAGTACCTCCGGAAAAAGGTGCGAGCGCGGCATTGCCGCATACTGCCGGCACGCCGAGGCCCGGCCTCGCCCTCAGTGCGCTCCGTCAGCGGCTTTACAGCGCTGCCCTCCTCAGCACACGAACCACCCCTGCAACCCACCACGCATCCCATCAGTAGCTGCAGGCTGCTGTTCAGCGTATTCAGCGAAGCACGGGTCGTTCCGGCGGCACGGCCGAGTGCGCTCCCAGAGAGGCCGTGCTCTCCCCGCCCGTGCTGGCAAGCTGCGGCGCTAATCGAGTCCTCGGCAGCGCCAGACGCGCAGGCAACCGCAGTCCAGCGGCGTGCGGCCCATGACCCACACAACAGCGTGCGACTCACGGTCCCATGGGGCCACCCATCGTAGCCGTGGGCGCTACCGAGCCGCGCCCCCAGCCCTACCAGCTGCCAGAGCCGCTGGCGTGCTGCCGGCTGCTTGGTGCAGCGCACTGCCCCAGACAGCTGCTGCTGCAGTGCCCCCGAAAGCCTCGCGCGGCTGCGTATGGGGCCCCCTCCCGGGGCTGGACGCCGTTGGCCGCTGGTCGCGGCGCGCTGCCAGTGGGCCAGCAGCTGACGGTTGCGCCCTCCGCCCCAGCGGAGGGTGTTGCCGGCCAGTCGGACAGCGGCTAATGGTTGCCAGGCGCCCCGTGCCTGGTGGTGCCTGGCTCCATGGGGGGCGAGGTGCATGTGTTCAGTGGGGCGGGCGGCCGTGCCGTGGATCGGCGTCAGCGCGGCTCCAGCAAGGCAGCCCCCCGGGCCTCCGGTGACCATTCAAGCCGCCGCCTCGCAGCACCGTTGCGCACCAGTGACGACCGCGCAGCAAGGGCGTTGCGCAGCAGCAGCAGCGGTAGCAGCAGCAGCAGCGGCAGCAGCAGCAGCAGCGGCGGCCCCTTGCGTCCAGCACCTGGTCGTCTGCTCGCGCACGCACCGCTGCGAGGCGAGGCGAGGCGAGGCGCCTGCCTGCTCCTGGTTGGCAGCGGGCCCCTCACAGTCCCTGGTGCCTCCCACACTGCCCTGCCCCTGTGCAGGAGGACCCCTGGAACGCCATTGGCGCGGGCGCGCTGACGGGCGGCTTCCTGCAGCTGCGCTTTGGGCTCAACTCGGCGGCCAAGAGCGCCGCGTTCGGCGGCTTCCTGCTGGTGGGTGGGGCTGGCGGGGGGTGAGGATAGTGGACAGGGGCGGGGCGGGGGTGGGGACAGAAGTGAGGGGCAAGAGTCGAGGGCGTGGGGGGCTAGGGATAGGGCCATTAGGGGCGTATGCTAGGGTCAGGGTTGGTCGTGCCTGTAGTGCAGCGTGGGCGCCGGTGCGGGGGCACAGGACCCGTGGGCGGCAGGCAACTGGCGGCTGACAGGGCTGGAGACGGGGTTGGAAGCGGAACACGGGAGTGGGCCACCGTTGCGTCGGGTGGCCAGTAGTTAGCAAGCACCGCCAACGCGTAAGAGATCTCCTCATGGGGGAGTGGAGCGGGACACGGCAGACCTACCTGGCGCAGCAGCGCGGCGAGTGCAGCGGGCCGGTGCGGCGACGTGCGATGCCCAACCGTGACACCGCATGTAAAACGCTGCCCCTCCCATCCCCCACCCCACCCCACGCAGGCGCTGATCGAGGGCCTGGGCATCGCGCTCACCAAGCTCACCTCGCCGCCGCCGCCCGGCCTGCCCATGCCCGCTGGAGCGGGCCCGGGCGGGCCCATGGGAGGGCCCATGCCGCCGCCGGGTGCGTCCAGTGGGGCCCGGTCGGGGCAGCAGGGCAGCACAGCGTCGGGGCCCGGTCGGGGCAGCAGGGCAGCACAGCGTCGGGGCCCGGTCGGGGCAGCAGGGCAGCACAGCGGCGGCTGGGCTGAGCGGCGGTGATACCAAGAATGGATGTCATCAGGCACTACGCTGGCATGTGGGGGTCTCACAACTGTTGCAACACGGCGTGGCCGGCGCCGCTGCATTCCCCGACAGCGCACGCAGCCAAGCACCTGCCCCCTTGGCCCCCCCCCTCGGCGCCCCTCTTTCCCCCTGCCCCAGGCATGCCCGGCACCCCCGGCATGGCCTTCCCGCCCGGCGCCGAGCCCATGCCCGCGGGCGCCGAGGCCAGCAGCGGCGGCGGCGGCTTCCTGGCGTCGCTCTTTGGCGGCGGCTCTTCTTCAGCGCCGGCGCCCTCTGCCCCGGTGCGGATGGGGGGAAGGGAGGTGTGGGGCGAGACGAGCAGCATCAGTGCGTTCCGTTGGACGGGGTACCGGGAGGCCCACGGACGATCATCGGCTTGAGTGCCGGTTGCGGGGGAGAAAGGCAGACCGCTGCCGTCTTGGCTGGCATGCAGGGCTGGCGGCAGGGTAGCGACAGGGGATAGCTGCTGCACACCGGCGATCATGCCGTGCGATGTCCCCTGCTCACCTCCTCCCTGGATACTCTCGCCGGGCCCAGACTCCTCATCGCTGCCTCTAATGCTCGTCGTGTTGGCGTCAACCCAATGCCCTCTCCCCCGCGCACCCGCCGCCCAGGTCACGGACCTGTCTGAGGACCCCTTCAAGCCGGTGCCCATGCCCGAGTTCAACCTGCACGGCGCCGAGGGCGACGGCTCCTTCAAGCAGCACTGAGCGGAGCCGGAGCCGGAGGCCGAGGAGGGGTGTGGCGGTGGGGTAAGAGGCGTTGCTGCGGCTCCTCCAAGCGGTACCGAGTAGGGCGCCTGGCGCGGTGTGTGTCGGGGGCCGGAGGGCGAGGCATGGGGCAGAGTGTGCGCGGGGAGGGGCAGCATTGCGACGCAGGGTTGAGTGTGGCAGCACTGATCAGGGGTTGCGGCGGAGGGTTGCGGCGGTGGGTTTCTTGCGGGCGTGGGGGCGGGTGGAGGGGCGGAGTGTGCGCGAGTGGAGGGGCAGGCCTGCGGCAGGGGGCAGCGCGGTGGCGGACGCGGAGGGAGCGGCGAATGCTCGCCGCGAGGGCGGTGCGCGGATGTTTTTGTTGGGCCCTGTGGTCTGTGTCGCTGTTGGGCCCTGTGCTCTAAGCCGCTGTTGGTCCCTGTGGTCTGAGTCGCTGTTGGGCCTCTGCCGCTGCAGCTGCAGGCTACCAGCGGGGTGCACCCACCCGGCCCAGGGTGGTGCAGGGGGCAGGCGCGGGCCGCTGTGGGCTAAGCAGGGCGGCCGGGGGTAGCAGGTAGCGGCATGGGCCTGGCGGTAATCAAGATACGCGGTGTAGCGTGTGCCTGGCCAAGGGCCCGCTCGCAAAGCAGCAGGCGGTGGCGGCATGCCGGCGGAACACGTGGGCGGCGGCGGGGGCAGCAGGCGGCGTGCGGCAGGGGCTGGTCGTGGCGGGTCGTGGGCTGGGGTCGCTGCAGTCGGGCGCTCGGTGCCCCGCGCGGCGGGGCGGCCGGTGTGGTGACCGGTGGGGTCAAGGAGCGGCACGGCGGCAGGATGGAGCGTGCGGCACGGCGCCTATGGCACGGCTGTAAGCTGTGCTTGGTGTGAACCTGCGACGCCCGCAAGTAACGCCAGCGGAGCGGACACTGCGGCGCTGCCGGGGGCCAGCTGTTAGGGCGGGTGGCGGGGGGCTGAGGCGCAGCGCCAGTCCGCTTCACTGACCTCGTCGCCCTTGCATGCCACGGCGATAACCCGCACGGACGGCGGGAGCGCACGCAGATGAGTCTCCCCCCTACCCTCGGCCCACGCACTGGCCTTCGCGATGTCCTTCCGCTGCGCAATGCCTACCGACACGCCCGCTGGTGCCCAGCATAAGTGCGCCGGGCGCTCCCAGCCCAAGGCACGCAAGGCACCGCACCGCGGTGGGCCCAAGACGCCAAGAGGCGGGGGGAGCGCCGCTCGCCGCCGGTCAGCCTTTCCGGCTCCGGCCTTGAGCACACGCCGGGAACCTACCGCCGCAGAGCAGCCGTGCGCATGCCCGCCGCCCGCCTGAAGAAAGCGCAAGTACGCGAAGGCAGCACGGTATCCGGCGCTCACGCGCCAAGAAAACCGGCCCTGGACTGAGCACCACCGTTGGACCAAACCGCCAGACGTCACCGGTTACTGGCACACCGTGCGGATGCGCGCAGCGGCGGCGCAGCGTGGCAGCGTTGACAGGCAGGTAGCCGGCGAGCCAACAATCAGTACCGGAAGGCCCGCTTCATTGATTCGCCTTGAGCCCAGCAGCCCTTGGACTTCAGGACCAGCACGAAAGTCATCGAGCCCAGCAGCCCTTGGACTTCAGAACCTCCTTTGACTTCGTTCTAGCTTATAATAAACCAGCACGGAATTCATCGGGCCCAGCAGCCCACCGCCACAGGGGGGCCGAGAGCGGCCCGGCCGCCCAGGGGCGCAGCAGGTGGCCCTGCTGCCAAAGGTCCGTCCATCTGCCCTGCCTTACGTTTACAGATGCTTTCGGCCGCAGCCGCAATGTTGGATGATTGGAAGAAGGCCACGCGCCAACGCTTGTCGGCACGCAATAGGTCCCGTCAGGTGTCGAGTCACGTCACGAATCGTCGCACCGCGCCTCCGCCCGCATGCCAACCGCCGTGCAGCCCGCGCGCAGCCCGGGCCGCCACAACCCAACGCAATGTGTGACGCAGTGCTGACGCCTACTTGGTGCCATGAAAGCGAAGTCAATGCGGCAATGGCCGCGCAACGCCCCCACTGCGCGTCCCGTGCCTCCTGCGCCGCGCGCCGCGGCAGGGCCGCCAGCCGAGAGCACCCTGCGGGGTGCAGCCCCTGCAGGCCCTGCGCCGCCCGCCAGTGGCCCATTGCGCCACGCACGCAAGCCTGCTTGCCCACAGCAACGCCCATAGCACACGCCAGGGCCAACCGTCAGCTCGTCCCAAGCCCGGTCCGGGCTAGCCCCATCCTGGTCTGCCCTGTCCTGGTCTCTGTCCGGTGATCCGATGCGGTAGCCGTACCCTGGCCTACGCTGGTCTGGGTCCGGTCTCTGTCCTGCCTCCCGAAACCCCGTCGGCTCAGTCCGGTCGTGTCCGATCTGCCGCCGCCAGGTACCGGCAAGCCGTAATGCAAAACATGGGCCCAATCTGGACGCCGGCAGCCAATGAGCCGGCCTGGCTGAGCTTCCCGAACATGGCCTACGGGTAAATACCTACTCTACCTTCAAACAGCTTACAACACAAAGCTACAAGCCCCGCTGCCGTTCTGTGCATCCGGAAAGAAAGAAGAGCAGGCCACTGCCGGCCAACGCGCGTTGCGGCGATGGAAAGGGCGGACGGTGGCAGCGCATGCGCCTGCGAAGAGACGCCAAGAGGGGATGCGAAGAGACGCCAAGAGGGGATGCGAAGAGACGCCAACGCGCGCGGGCGGGCCCAACACCGCCGCGCAGGCAGCAGCACAGGGCACAGCGGCAGTCGCTCACACGTCGTCAAAGTTGAGCTTGCGGCTGATGCCCCGATACGTCCGGCTCAGGAACTCCGCATCGCCCACAGCCACGGGGCCCGCCGGCGCCGCCGCGGCGGCGGCCACCGCCGCCACGGGCTGCGGCGGCGGCGGCGCCTCCGCCACCACCGGCGGCGTCTTGCCCCGCGACGTCGTCGGGCCGCGCGCACGGCTGACCTTCTTGGCCCCCGGCGGTGGCGGAGCCGCCGCCGCTGGAGCAGGCGCCGACGGCGCGGCGGCCAGGGTGGCCATTGTCGCGGCTGCCGCGGCGGCGGCGGCAGCTGCCTTGTCGGCGGCGCGCGCCGCCGCCAGGTCGTGCCGCCGCGCCGCCAGCGCCGCCTCCAGCCCGACTGCGGCGCGCCGCACCACCGCCGCCAGCGCGGCCTCGCCGTCGGTCAGCCGAAGCTCCAGCGGCCCGGCGGCGGCGTCGCCACCGACGTCGGCGACGGCAGCGAGGGTGAGCTGCCTGGCGCCGGCGGCGCCGACGACGTCGGCGGCCGCAGCCTTGGCCGTCGGCAGGTCGGCAGCGCGGCTCGAGACGTCGCGCAGGGTGTCGGCGGCGGCGCCGTCAACGTCAGCGCCAACGCGCTGCCGCTTCGAGGACGGTGACGAAGGAGGCGGCAGCGGGAGGGCGGCGTCAGCCGCCGCTGCCGCGTCGTCACCATCCGCCGACGGCGCCGCCTGGGCAGCAGCAGCGGCCTTGTGCGCCCCACGCCTGCCTTTGGCTGTCGCTGCCTTGGCGGCGGCCCTGCGCCGCGGCGGCGGAGCCGCCGCGGCCGCCTCTGCGCTGGCGGCGCCGCCACGCCGCCGGGCAGACCGCCGCAACGGCGCGGCCTCGGCCGACGTCGCCGCAACGCCGCACTTGTCGCCGGTCTCAACACTACTGACGCCGCCAAAGACGACGCGCTCCGGCGCCGCCGCCGCGGCTGCGGGTCGCAATGCTGCCGCGCCGGCCGCCTCCAGCGCCGCCGCCGCGCGCGGCTCCGCGGCGCACAGCGCACCCCGCAGCGCCGGCTCCGACTCCAGCTCGACCGCCAGCAGCGCCAGCGCCAGCGGCGGCGCCGCCACTGCCGGCGCCGCCGCCGCCAGGGCGGCAGCCGCGTGGCCCATGCAGCGGGCGGCGGCGTCGCGGACGGCTGGCTCGGCGCAGAGGGAGCCGTGGTGCAGAGCACGTAGCCAGCCTGCGAGCGGGTTTGGGGGACAGGGTTGACATGAGCACTGGAGGCTGAGCGCGGCACGGGCAGGGGGTTTGAAGGGCGCACGCCTAGAGCGGCACTTGCGGCGGCTACAGCTGGAGAAAGGGGGCACCAGGCAAGCGGAGCCGATAGTTGCCCTGCAGTGCGTTGGGCCGGGTAAATGTGTGGGGCCGTGGGCTGTGCCTGTGTCCGTCCGCCCCTCAGTGCGTGTGCGTACCCGTGGCTAGGTCTGTGAGGACCAGCCCCCTCCACCCGCGTGTCCGCCCTCCACCCCTACGCGCTCACCCGCGGCGTGCAGGTGCCTCACAAACTCCACATCTGCCGCCGCCGCCGTCGCCGCCTCCAGCAGGCGACACACCGACAGCGCCGTCAGGCGGCCGCCGTCGGGGCCCTCGTCGTCACTGCTGCCCGCCGCCGCCGCCGCCGCCGGAGGCCCGGCCGTTGGCGCCTCCTTGGCCGCTGCAGCCTCGGGCACGGCGGCCAGCGCCGCCGGCGCCGGCGCGTCAGCGGCCGTGGTGCCGGCCGGCGCTAATGCCGGCAGCGCCGGCAGCGGCGACGCCAGGCCCGAGCTGAGCCGGCCGCCGGGCCGCCAGCCGCGGCCGGGCCGCGGCGGCGCGCCGCTAGCGGCGGCGCCGCTGCCCCTGG
>BDDC01000332.1:50138-70046 GCA_001662425.1 Chlamydomonas sphaeroides
CGCCGCCGGCGCGACCGCCGGCTCCGCGAGTCGGCACGTACGGCATCGTCGACTGCGACGTCGTCCGCTTGGCGGAAGCGCCGCCGCCTTTGCCGCTGGCGGTGACGGCGGCGGCGGCCGGCCCCGAGTGCGACGGCGGCTGCGGCACTGGCGGCGCGTCGGTAGCAGCGGCCTCGGCCAGCGGCGCGGCGGGCGTGGCGGCGGCGGGCGAGGCGAGGCGCGGGAGGCTGGTGATGAGGGGCTGCAGCGGCGCCGCCCACAGCGACAGGACCTGGGCCATCAGCCGGCGGCGCTGCGGGCAGCGGCCGGGCGAGCGATGTGGCGGCGGGGATGTGAGGAGGCGGGCTGGCGACCACAGGTTGCACACCTCGGCGGCTACACGTCACCGTAGGCACGACTCTTTTAACAAACGTCTTATCAAAGTTCCAAGTGATGCACAGTGTTCAAGTTACGTACAGAACGCATCCCGCGGCCGACACAGCGGCCGCTGCCCCGCCCCAGACTTTGCCCCACCGCAGCCCACCTGCGGGCCGCTGTGCTCCCAGCCGCACACCCGCCGCAGCAGCGGCGCCATGGCCGCCCGAGCCGCGCAGCAGCGCGCCGCCGGCCCTGCGGCCAGCGCCGCCAGCGCCGGCAGCAGCACCAGCAGGTGGCCGTGGGAGGGCCGCGGCTGCGCGCCAGCGGCCAGCGAGCCAAGCAGGGCTGCACGGGGAGGAGCACCGGCATGAGGCCCCCGGGGCGCGACGGCTTAGCATGGCTGGGGCAGGGCCGCAGTGAGTGACGCAGTCAGGGGCAGCAGGGGTGCGGCACGCGGCGGGGCTGCGGGAGGCACACTGGGAGAGGCGCCGCACGCTCGAGCGCCCCACCCCACCCCTCACCCCAGCACGCCGCCGCCGGGTCGGCGGAGTGCGCCCCCCGCTCGCCCTCCCCTGCGCACGACCGCCGCCGCGCCTCTGCCGAGTTCAGCGGCGGCGCCGCCGCCGCCGCCGCCCGGACAACACCAACGGCCGCGGCCGGCTGCTGCTGCGGACTTAGCAGCGCCGCGCCACCCAGCGCCGCCAGCGCCGCCTCGGGCAGTAGGGCGCCTAGCTCCAGGCCTTCTACCCCAGGGCCTGGCGGCACGGCTGCGCCGTCGGTGGCCGCCGACACCATACGCAGCAGCGTTACCGCCAGTCCAAGAGCCTGGGCCGGAGTGACGCCGTGCACCGGCTCGCAGTAGCCGCCGCTTGCGGCAGCGGCGGCAGCGGCGGCGGGCTCGTCGGCGGCGGCGGCGTTTGCGGCAGCGGCGGCGACGAGGTGAGCGGCGCAGCGCACCGCGCCGGCGGCGGCCAGCTGCGCCGCTGACGTCTCGTCGATGGACGGCAGCAGCAGGGCCGTCGCCTGCAGCAGCCCAGCGGCGGCGTCCGACGCCAGCGCCGCCGCGCGGGCGCGCTCGGGCGACGGCGCGGCACCGGCGGGGGCAGCGGCGGCGGCGGCGCCAGCCTGGGGCCATTGGGAGCCGGCGACGCCGGCGGCGCCAGTGGCGTGCGCTTCGAGCAGGGCAGCTGTCTCGGTGAAGCGTGCGGTGAGGAGGGCCATCAGGTCAGACCGAATCGCCGCAAGCCGCCGCGGCAGGCTGGGCGGCGCCGCCGGCCCCCCGGCCTGGCCCTGGGTCTGCGGCTCGGCCGCCGTCGGGTGCTCCTGCTGCTGCGCCGCCGCCGCGACCTCCGGCACCGCGGCCTGAGGCTGCGGACCAACCGGAGGCTGCGGCTGGTCGGCAGCGGCAGGCGCGCCGCCGCCGCTATCCGCCTCGCCCTCGCTGCCGCTGCCGCCACTCCCGCCGGCGCCGCTGCTGCTGCCGCCAGAGTTGGAGCCGGAGGCGCCAGAGCCGGAGCCGGAGGCCGAGGGCGCCCCGGCCGCCGCCGTGCCGTCGTCGCCGTCGCGCCGCCGCTTCCGAATGCGGCTGCTTCGCCGCAGCAGTGCGGCCTTGGCCTCGGCTTCCGCCGCCGCCGCGGCCGCCGCCGCCGATCCGGCGACCTCGTGCTCCTCCGCCATCGCCGCCAGCTGGCAAACGCGGCCCTGCGAGTCGCCCTCGGACCCGGGGTCGGAACGCGCGCAGTGCGGCCGCTGCGCCGCTGCCGCCGCCGCCGCCGGCCGGGTCCGCTGCACCGTTGCTACCCCAGCCGCGTCGCCGCCGGCCGTCGCCGTCGGCGCCTCCTTGGCGGCGCCGCGCCGCTCCGGCGATGCCATCGCGACATTGCTGCCGCCAGCAGCTGCCAGCGGTGGCGGCGCCGTCGCCGTCAGACGCTGCCGCCGCTGGCGCATCCGCTGCCGGCGTGCGGCGGCGGCGGCGGCGTACAGGCAGTGCCAGACCGCCGTCAGACCCAGCGCAGCGCGGGCCTGCGCCGCCGCCGCCGCTGGGCTGCCCGTCGGCGCCGCCAGCGCCGCCGCCAGCCGCCGGACCGTCTGCTCCTGAAAGACCACCCGCTCCGCCAGCTGAGCCCGCGTCACCGCCGCCAGCGCGCCGCCGACGGACCTGAGCACCGCCAGCGGCGCCGCCTCCGCCGCCATCTGTCGCGCCGCGTGCACGCTGGCGGAGGCGGCATCGCCCGCCGCAGCGGCGGTGGCGGCGGCGCTGCCGGAGGCAGCCGCCGCCGCCGTCGCGGCGGGCAGCGCCTCGGCGGCCTGTACGGCGCGATCCAGTACAGACCGCAGCACGCCATCATACTGGTTCAGCATGGCCTCGCACACGGGGCGATCGCCGTACGGCGCGCCAGGCAGAGCAGGGCCCCCGCAGCCGTCGAGCAGCGCGGCGGCGGCGCCGGGCGGGTCAGCGGCGCCGCCGAGGAGCCCCGATGCCCTCGGGTGGCGGAGGCCCCAGAAGCGGTCCAGGGCGGACATGATGGCCGGCGGCGGCGGCGCCGCCGCCGCCCCGTTCGCCGCCGCGGCGGCGCCAAATCCGGTCGGCAGCGCCGACAGCCGCGCGACGCCGCCGCCGCCGTTGCCGGTGTCGGCACCGCCGCCGAGCGCTGATAGCGCCGCCAGGGCGTACGACAGGAGGTCCTGGCCTCGCCAGAGGCCGCCGGTGGCGGCGACGGTGAGCGGGATGTGCAGCGGCGGCCCCGTCAGCACGGCCATGGCGCGGGGGTACGAGTAGCTCATGTGCTCAAACAGGCACGACGGCAGCGGCGCCGCCGCCAGCAGCGCCGTGACGCAGCAGTCCAGCTGGCCCGCCTCCTTGCGCCGCCGCCGGGCCTCGTCCCACCTGCGCAGGGATTGCGCAGCACCCTCTTCAACGCACCCACCCGCCCCTGCCACTGCCCCGGTCGCCCCTCTTCGCCCCTATTCGCCAATGCAAAACTAGCGCTCCAACCGCCGTCCTATTGCCACAACCGCCCCAACCAACTATTGCAGCGGCGGCTCACACGGCAAAAACCCCACCTGTACGACAGCAGCGCCTTGTCGTACTCGCGCGCGCCGGCGGCGCCGGCAGACGGCAGCGGCGGCACGGGGGCCGGAGGCGGCGCTGGCGCCAGCACGGCGGCGTGCGGCAGCCTCATGTAGTAGCCCACCACCCGCAGCAACAGCGCCTCCAGGGGCACGTCGATGTCCGGCGCCAGGCCCAGGTCCGCACGCAACGACGGCTCCGGCACCGTCGAGGCAGCGGCAGCCGGCTCCGCCGCCGCCGCCGCCGCCGGCGCCGCCGCCGGCTCCCTGCTGGCGGCGCGGCGCGGCCGCGAGGGCCCCACTGGCGGCGCCAACGCCGCCGGCTGGCCGCCAGAGGCCGCGGCGCGCGGCGGCTTGCGGGCCGCCTGCGGGTCGGCGACCGGCGCCGGCGCAGCGGCTGGGGCTGCGGCCGGGGTCGATGCCAGGATCGGTGCAGGTTCCGGGGGCTGGCCAGCGCTCGGCTGCTGTTTCGCGACCAGGCTGTGCAGCACGCCGGCGATCTGGGCAGGGGGCGGCAGTGGGGGCGGGGGAGGGGGTTGACGTGCTGCACCACGACATGGCGGTGCACGCAGCAGGGGCTGGCTGGCGGCCGGCCGCAGGGCGGTGGCGCAGGGGGAGGTGCCCTCCGCTCGCACCCGCCCATGCACCCCGCCGCCCATCATCCAGCGAGGCAAAGTAAACCGTCATCTCAGCAGAGTACCGGTAGGCAGCCCGCCCCACCGCCCCACCGCCCCACCTGGTGCAGGGTGCCGGGCAGCAGATCGGCCAGCGCAGCCAGCAGGCGGGCCGCCACGTCGGGCGCCTCCTCCAGCACCACGTCCAGGCCGCTGCGGGGGCGGGGGAGGGGGACGGGGACGGGGAGGGGAAAGGGCATGGGAAAGGGAGGGAGGCGGGGAAGGGGAGGGGCCCCGCCACACACGCGCACGGTTCGAAGGCAAGGGTTGTGGTTGCTCGTGGGGGGCTACGGAGAGCAGCCGCTGGCGCGCTTGCGTCGTGGGGGCCCGCCCACGGGGGCCGCCGCACCGCACGCACCGCACATGGTGCGGCCCAGCCCCCACTTTGTCACTGCTCTCGCAACCTCCCATTACCCATTACCCATTGGCACCCCCAGCCCCCACCTGATGAGCCCCGGCAGCGGCCGCCAGCGGGCCAGCGCGGCCCTCACGGCGGCGTTGCGGCGGCGAGCCAGGTTGTGGACAATCTGTGGGCGGGCAGGGGAGGAGAGGGGAGGGAGAGCCATAGCGAGGGCGTTGGGGAGGAGAAGCGCTGGACAACCTAGGCCGCTCAAGAGCACGCTTCTTTCCCTCTCCCCCTTTCCCAGTTCCCTTTCCCGCTCCCCCCACCCTCCCCCCGCCCCACCTGCGCCGCCACCTGGCGCACGGGTATGAAGTTGGTGCCGGTCCGCGCAGCCAGCAGCTCCAGCAGCCGCGGCACCGCGCCTGCGCCAGCCGGGGCGGGGCGGCATGCCATGGGCCGACGTCACAACACCCACCCCATGCGCGATGGCGGCTGTCTGGTGGCGCCACCCCGATGCCGCCGCGGCCCCAGCTGCGCCCGGCCACCGTCCCCCCGCACAGTACTTTAACATACAACATGCACCACAGACATCGTAGCCACATATAGCACAGCACACAGCACACAATGCCGCCCCCATGGCGGCCCAACCTGCGCCCACGATGCGCAGCGCCAGCCAGTCCCCCAGCGCCAGGCCGCCCAGCGCCCCCACCGCCGCCGCCACCTCGGCGTCCGTCGGCGCCTTGCCGTCGGCGCCGGCGCCCTCGCCGGGCTCCGCCTCGGCCGCCGCGGCCGCCGCTGCGGCGGCGAATGCGGCAGCCGCCGCCGCGGCGGAGGCAGCGGGGCCGGCGGAGGCGGGGTGCCCCAGCGGCAGCGCGGCTGCGCCTGCGGGATGCAGAAGCGCGGTACCGTGCGTGGAGGTTTGCAGGCGGATGCGGAGGGCGTTGCGAATAGCTTGGAGGGGGTGACCAGGTCCTGGCCAAGCGGGGCGCCACGGCAAGCTCCTATGCCAGCAGGCTGCTGCCCCAGGCAAGGTGTGGCTGCCCAGGTCTGCGATGTCGGGCCAAGCTAGTGGGGGGATTATTGGCAGGAGGTTGTGCTGTGCCTTGCGGACAGCAAACCACAGAGCGCAGGTCAGCATGTGTGGGGGATTTGGCACGGGCCCTGGCACCAGCGCTGGCTCCGGCCCCGACCCCCCCCCCTCGGGCCTGGTCCTGCCTGCGGGGTCCAGCCTCCGGTCGGGTCCGAGGCCGACGGAGGAGAGCTGCAGCAGCCCCTCCAGTGCCACCGCCTTGGCCCTGCGGACAGGGGTGGGCGAGGGAGGGGAAGACGAGAGCAGGTGGAGAAAGGGGCGGCGGGGGTGGGGCATGCCGGCGTGCAGGGACGCGCAGCGTGGAGGCGGTGCATGTCATACCAATCACGAATGAGTATGCAATATCCGAGCCAGAAGGGGAGCGGTGCGTGCTGCTCTTGCCTGTAATGAAAGTGCTCTAGGTAATCGACCAGGAGTCCGATGCCGGAGGCCACCTGACCAGCCAGACCGCTCTGCGGCTCGACCGCAGCGGGCGCCAGAGCCGCCAGCGCCGCCGCTGCTGCAGCCGCGGCCCCCGCGTCGCCGGTACGTGACGGAGCGGGGCCGCCAGCGCCCGCGGCGGTCATGCAGGCGTGGGTGGCGTTAGCGGTGGCGGTCTTGGCCGGGGGCTGCCGCCGCGCCGCGCCGCGGCTGTTCGTGGTCGTGGAAGCGGGGCCGAGCGCGTTACGCGGGGGAGCAAAAGTCGGCGCTGGCGACGGGTTAGCTCCATGCGTGGTAGTCGCAGCCGTAGAGAGGGGGCCGAGCGCGTGCGCTGCGCTGAGCCCGGCATCGGGGACAACTGGGCCAGCGCAATCCGCGGGGTTGGCGATGGTCAGCTCGGCCTCGGCGGCAGCTGCCGCGGCCTTGGCCTCCTCGGCGCGCTGCAGGTCGGCGCTCGCAAAGATCGCGAGGTGCGTCGAGCTAGCTGCTGTCACAAGCTGTTTGCACAAGGCCTGAAGCAAACAAGTCAGCTCCGGACCCTGGCAGCGACTGACTGGGTCCGAAAGACGGCTGAGGACAACGGAGAGTCCTTGCATGCCCGTCGCATGGCCGTCGAGGCCTGCGCCTGCTGAAGGGCCGTCCATTCTCGCTGCTGGCAAGAGGCGGGGGGTTCAACACTACGCCATGGCTTCTCTGACGACCGCAGGTCGCCGTACGCCGGTGAGCAGCTCTCGAACCGCTGCAGGCACGCGGCCAGGCGCAACGACGTCCTTCGCGACACGCGACAATGCACTCTACTGCTCGCCGCGCTGACGCGTCCTCTGCGTATGATGTGGTCCAGGTGTTCGTTATGTCACAACGAGCTCGTCGAGCTACTAGGCTCGGCTCTGGCGCAAACAGGTTGGCCCAGGGCAAATTTCGCGCCATTATGGGCGTACGGGCGAGACTTGTTTTGCGTGGCCTTCCACTGCCGCAACCGGCCTGCGTAAATAGATATGGACATTGGGTTCATCGTAGCGTGCGATGTGGCCGGCTCGTGTCAGGCCCTCGTGTCGACACTAGGGTGTACACGAAGGCCCTGACACGGCGTGCAGACACGGGCCCCCGGCACAGGCCTCCGAGCAACGCCGAGCCTCCTCCAGCGTCCCCTTCTTACGGGTGCGTCAGCGGCACACCGAGCCACGAGGCAGGCGTAGTAAGACGGCACAGCGGCCCATCCGTGTCAGGTTGCCCCAAACACCAGACCACCCGCACTCCAGCACAGCGGACAGTTGCACGAGATCAGTCTCCGGCTTGTCAAGCCATGAGTGGAGGGGGAAGTCAATCCCTTTGCATGGAGACATCCCCGGTGAAGCCCATGGCAGTTGGCACGCCCTCTTGCTGCAGCCTATCCATATCTATCAGCGAATGGACGTACACTAAAAGGCCCCCTTGGGCCACTTAACGACTTGCAGCCACCTCCCCTCCTGTGCCAAGCAACCGCGACCACTCCCCGGCCTTCCTCTCAGCTGCAGGATGCCGCGCGGCTGCACTCTGCTTAGTCCAACAGCAGGGTGCAGGGAAGGCCCTGAGCCCCGCTGGCCACGGCCGCACGCAGCTCACTGGATGCGCTGTACGGCCAGGAGGCCTCCCGTGTACGACTGCACAAGGTGCGGGGCGGCCACATTGAGCTGGTCATGGAGCGGTCAAGGACATGTACCTGGCCTTCTCGGCCATCAATCCGCTACACACTCTCCCCTATCAGCTTGCGTTCCTCAGCACGGCGCTGCAAGGTACCGGCAGCAGGCGGTCCTCGCTGGCCACAGGGGCCAGGGAGCCAGGGACGGGCCCTCCCTGCGGTCGGGGCCTCACCTGGCCGCTCGCGTCCGCAGAGCGCGTCGTAAGCCCACCCCTCCGGGCACTGGTACTGCGCTGTGCGCTTCCCTGCCAGCACGGGGCAACAGCACTGTCATCTGTGCTGAGGTGTAGTTCTGGGGAGGGAGAGGGAGATGCGTTACGAAAGGAGCAGGAAGCGGAAACGGAGGCCGCCCGCGACTTGCAACCGGGACACGGACGGGGGAGGGGGATTCAGTGCTGACACAGGCCCCCAGGAGGTAAGCGCGTAGCAGGAGGAGCGATACCGGGAGGCGTGTTTACCCTGCCTGGCCCTGCTGTCTACCACAGACGGTCGCAATGCGGGCAAGCTGCCCCTCACCTTTTGGGAATTCCCCTGCTTGGCAAGTTGAGGAGAGAGTTCAAGACTTGCAACCTTTGAGCTCACCCTCCAGATGGCGTCCAGTTCTATCGGAAGGGTGCGGGTTTCGTCCATCCCCGTGCAGGTTACGAAGGGTAGGTAAGGGTTGAAGGGTTACGGTCTGCAGTGGTGAATCAAAGGCACGGGACGGCCAGTGCGATAGGGTACAGCCGTCAGCACCCAGTGGGTGAAGGGGAATCGGTGCCGAGGTTGGCAGGCAGGTTGGAGAGGGATGATGATGTGTGTGTCGCAAGGCAAGGCGTGAGACCAGGCGCACAGGGCGCAGCGACGGGCGCGGACGGGCGCCCTGGGGGAGACCCCACCTAGGCAAGACCGTGTAACCTGGCCGCATCTGGGCGACAAGGTTGGATTGTTGAGTAGGCCCTCGTACGTTAGCCCAAACGGCTGCAAGGGGCCGTTGGGTTGCAGGGCGGGATGCGGCGGAGCACGGCAAGCCGGGCGTGACGGACGACATCAATGGGACGGGCAGTACAGAGGCCGAACACGCCCTTCGTGCACAACTATCCACTGCAAGCAACAATTTGTGAGCGCAGTACGTGGTGCTCTTGCTCTCTTTAGTCAAAGGACATCGAGCGCAAACATGCGCACGCAGCAAGAGCAGCAGCCGCTGATAACGCATTGAATTCAACGCTATGTAAGACCTCTGCTATATGCAATCCTGCGCAGCGCTTGACAGGAGCTAAGTCTCACATGCTCGCAGGGGATGTGGCGCTTCTGCACCCGCTGACTCGCGTCAGGCCTCTGCGTTACCGTCACCTCCTCCACAACCTGGACGCGGCACCTCGCCCGAGCCCGCTGCACAATCGGTGCGTCGGAAATCTTCTGGGACCTCAAGCGACACCCGCCCCCACAGATTGTAAAGGGCATCGTTATGCTATGGGTCATACGTTGGAACACGTGAAGGTTTGCTCGCGATCCACACATACACAACTTACACCGCCCACTCCGCCCGCAGGCTACCGTCGCACCGGCAGCCAGCAGCCGCACCAGCTCTCATGACGGCCCACCCGCGCCGGGGGTTCCAGCCCCGCCGGAGCGGGCCTCGGCGCCGGAGCCCATCTCGGCTCCGTCGGCACCAGCCCCCCTCGTCGTAACCTCGCCCTCGCGGACGTCCATGCCGCCGTCGCCGTCGCCGCTGGGCACTCGCTCCCCAAAGGGCCTTCCCGGCCGCATCGGCTCCGTCCGCATCCCTGATGTAAGCCACCAAGTCCAGCCTCAGCTGCAGCCCTGAACCGCGCGCCCCCGCACTTTCCCCATGCCCCCTCACCCACGCACCCACCCACCCGCGCACCTTTTCCCGCCCTCGCCGCCCGCAGGAGTGCCGGCTTCGCTGGGGCACGGGCTATGTGGGGCGCACGCTGGGCCAGCTCACCAACTGGGCCTCCGGCTACCGCCGGCCCGACGGCTGGCGTGACGCGCTGGCTGCGGCCCGCAGCGCCGTCGCCGACACGCAGCGCCTGCTCGACATGCTCGCGGCCGAGCCCGCGGCCGCCCCAAAACCCAGATTCGAATCCAGGCCGGGCTCCGGCGCTGGCTCCGCGACCGGCGCCGGGGCCAACTCGGGGTCGGAGACCGGCGGCGCCGATGCCGCCGCCGAGCGCGACGCCGACGTGTCGTGGGACCCGGTGGCGGTGGCGCTGGCGCTTACGGACGACCTGAGGGTGCTGCTGGAGGGGCTGGGGCTGCTGAACCGCATGGAGGCCGTGTGCACCAACCTGCTGCGCCTGCTGGGAGACGCCGCCGCCACGTCGCCGCCAGCCACCACCAGCGGCGGCGGCGAGGCGGCACCCGCTGCCGGGGTCGAGGCCACCGCCGCCGCCGCGGGGGCGGCAAGCGCAGAGCCCGAAGACCCGGAGTTTACGGAGCGGCGCATGGCGGCGGCGTGCGTGCGCTTCATGCTGGGCTGGGTGCGCTTCCGCGCGGGGCGTTATCGGGAGGCGGAGGAGGAGGCGCGGCGCAGCTTCGCGGCTCGGTCGGGGCCGGGCGGGCCGGGCGAGAAGCATCCCGACACGGCGGCCGCCCAGGCCATCCTGGCCATCAGGTGGGCGGCTGGGGCGGGGCAGGGTGCCGTGCAGGGTTTGCAGGACGGAAGGGGGCGGGGCTTCCGAAGGATTAAGGACCTGGCCTTGTAGTCTCCGCTTGTGTGGGTGGCGTGTGGGTTTTGAGGCATGAGGGAGGCGGCATGGCGGGCGTGGGGCAGGCGGACGGGGTGAGGCGAGGGGGAAGGGAGCCTGTGGGCTACAGCGATGCTGGCCACGAGGGGTCGGGGAGGTTGGGTGTGAGGCAGCATCTGGCGCTGACAGCGTGCCGAAAGCAGGGGAGCCGCAAGTCTCGCCATTATCTAGGCAGGGCGCGGGGGTGGGACCGCATACAGGCCCGGAGGCTGGCCGCGACGACGGCGAATACGCTTCTCCTCGGCAGCTTGGCCGCACACTGCACCAACCGTAGCTGCCCTGCTCGCCCGCTCGCTGGCGTGCCCCTCGCTGCTGCGCCCCTCCGTTTCCCCCTCGCCCCGCAGCGTGGACGGCCAGGGCCGGCACAGCGAGGCCGAGCCGCTGTACCGGAGGGCGCTGCACGCCCGGCGGCACACGCTGGGCGAGGAGCACGTGTTCACGGCCGCGTCCATGAGCAACCTGGTGCGGGGGGCCGGTGGCGAGTGGGGCAGGGCGGGGGCCTGGGGGGCAGTTTGGGAGGGCGCGCATGCCGCTTGGGGTGGTGAATCAGGATGGGGCCGCAGGGCAGGGCAGGGCAGGGCAGGGCAGGGCAGGGCAGGGCAGGGCAGGGCAGGGCAGGGGCGGCCATGAGCAGCCTGCTGCGGGCAAGGGTGGCAGGGCGACGGGGGCGAGGCGGCGTGTGGGCTGGCGGGGCTGCTGCGGGGGGGGCCCGCTAGAGTAGGAGCAACACTTGGCAGGGCTCACCCAACCTCACGGCGCTGCCGCCCCTCCCGGCTCTCCCCGGTGCAGGGCAACTGTATGATGAGCCAGGTGAGCCCCGGCAGGCAGCGCCCAGGGCCGGCGTACGGGAGGAAGTCACGGAGGGGCACCCTCCTCTGCGACCTCCTGCACAGCCATACGGGCATACATACCCCGCGGGGCGTGTTGCGTCAACGTAAAACTAAACACATCCCTCTCAACCGCACCCACTCCCCTCCCTCCTGCAGGGCCGCTTCAGCGAGGCAGAGCAGCTGTACAAGCGCGCGCTGCAGCTGCGGGTGGCGGCGCTGGGCGCGGACCACCCGGAGAGCCTGGCCTCGCTCAGCAACCTGGCCAGCTGCGTGCAGGTGGGGAAGGCGCGGCAGGGGGATCGGGGAGACAGGCGGCTGGTGGTAAGCCCCCCGAACGCTGCCATGCTGCCCCCCCCCTGGCCCCCTGCCCCTCCTTCCTTCCTGCAGGGCCAGGGCCGCCAGGCGGAGAGCGAGCCGCTGTTCCGGCAGGCGGTGGAGGTGCGGGTGTCGGCGCTGGGCGAGGAGCACCCGGACACGTGCGCGGCGCAGGTGTGTGGGGCGAGGGGGAGGCAGCGGGGTGCGGCAGAGCATGGGGACGTGGCGGGCATGGCGGGGTGGGCGGGAGGCCAGGGTCGCCTTCTGCAGCATCGGCGGCCCCTCTAGCCAACGCCTTGGCTGCAGCTGGAGTCTTAGGGAGGGCGCACGGGCGGAGCCGTGTGCATCCGCTCATGCGCCATTCGATCCTCGCCGCCCACCCCTTCCATGGCACGGCCCCGCCCTCGCCTCCATCAGGCCGACCTGGCCAACTGCCTGGCAGAGCAGGGCCGGTACGCGGAGGCTGAGAAGCTGTGCCGCCAGGTGCGCGTACCAGTATGGGCTGGGGGCGGGGGCCAAGGTAGGGTGATTACAGCGGCCCGAGCGATGCGTTGGTCCTGGCCTCCTCCCTTGATCAAGGCCAGGGGCATGGGCGCATGGCCTGCGCCTCTGCCCCACAGCGCTACGCACGGCACGGCACATGCCCACCGCCGTCTCTCGCCCCACCGCCACACCGACCTGCCGCCCCACCGCGCTGCCGCCCTGCTGCTACCGCGCTGCTGCTGCCGCCAGGTGCTCGAGGCGCGGCGCCGCATGCACGGCTCCGACCACCCGGAGACCGCGGCCGCCATGATCAACCTGGCGGCCTGCATGTCGGACCAGGTGTGGAGCCGGAGGGCCTGGGGGCCAGCAGCTCGGCAAACACGGTGCCACCCTGCCCCAATCCCTCCCCGCTGCTCCCTTATCCCCCGCCTGCCCCGCTGCCCCCCGTCCTCTCCTCTCCCCTGCCTCCTTTCCTCTTGTCCCCACCCACCCCCCAGGGCCGCTACGCGGATGCGGGCGACCTGTGTCGCGCGGTGGTGGACGCGCGCACCGCCGTGCTGGGCCCCGAGCACCCCGACACGGCGGCGGCGCTGTCGGCGCTGGCCTCAAGCATCCGCGCGCAGGGCAACTACGCGGTGGCGGAGCCGCTGTACCGCCAGGTAGGGAGGGGCAGGGGGGCATGGGTGGTGCAGCGGCTGGTCGTGTGGATAGGTAGGAAAGCGGGCAGGTATGACGATGAGGGGGGGCGGAAGACACACAGTCGCGGTGCCGCTGTGCCGCCAGGCGAGCCTCTGGGGCTGGGCTGCTGCGCAGGGGGTTCGCAGGGGGTTCGCAGGGGGTGCGCAGGGGGTGCGCAGGGGGTGCGCAGGGGGTTCGCAGGGGGTGCGCAGGGGGTGCGCAGGGGGTGCGCAGGGAGTGCGCAGGGGGTTCGCAGGGGGTGCGCAGGGGGTGCGCAGGGGGTGCGCAGGTGGTGCGCAGGGGGTGCGCAGGGGGTGCGCAGGGCGGCGGGACGCGGCCTTCGTGTTGCCCGTCGTGCTGGGCGCGCTGCCCTTGCGGGCCTTGACCCTGTCACCCCAAACGTGGAGGGCGCGGCTTTCATGCCCGTTGCACGCCCCTTGTGCGTCACCACCCCTGGCCCTGACCTGGGTTTCGCACCGTTGCCGTGGCCCCAACCCAACCAGGCGCTGTGGACGCAGCAAAAGGTGCTGGGCACTGAGAACCCCGACACCGCCGCCACGCTGAGCAACCTGGCGGGCTGCCTGCGGGCCATGGGGCGGCACGTGGACGCGGAGCCGCTGTGCCGTCAGGTGGGAGGGGCAAGTGTGTGGGGGGCTGTGTGGGTATGGACGGGGCAGGGGGAGGTTGCTTCGCGTGCGTCCGGTGTGGAGGGCCGCACGTGGAGGGGCCGTGGGCGCGGGCGGTAGGCGGCATCGCGGGTAGGAGCAGGAGCAGGCAGCGCTTGCGGGCAATGCGGTAGGCCCCGGGGACCTGTCCGTTCGCTGCCATGTAACCGTCCGTCCCCGATTTGCAGGCTCTGGAGGTGCAGCGGCGGCTGCTGGGCAACGACCACCCCGACGTAGCCAAGTGAGGCGAGGGGAGCCTGGGCTGGGCTGCAGGGCCACGGGACGGCGCGCGCCCGTGTGGTTGTGCCTGGGGTAGGGCGGCGGCAGCTGACTGCATGACAGCGGCGATGTAGCAGCATACGCCTGGAGGAGCAGGGGTTGGGCGGGCGCACTGGGGTGCTTGGGGGGAGCAGCGCGTTGGGACAGGGCGGAGCGAGCCGGGGCGAGCGCCCGTGCGCCGTGTTCAGCTGGGGAAGCGCCTCCTTCCGTCACCCCCTACCCTGCCTCTCCCCCCCCTCCCGCGCCCCTCAGCTCGCTGGTCAACCTGGCCAACTGCATATACGCACAGAGCCGCGAGTACGATGCGGAGCCGCTGTACCGGGGGGCGCTGGCCATGCAGAAGAGGGTGAGGCCGGGGCGGGTATGTGAGTGTGTTCAAGTATGAAGTAGACAGAAACCCGCGCGCGGTGTGAGGTTCTGTTTAGTGTTTGGGCGGGGGGGGCTATCATGGCGGGAGCTTAGGATTTGTGGGTGGAAGGAACGCGTGGATGGCATGTGCCCATGGCACCGTCCCTGCACGCTGCTTGACCCGCGCAACACCCCTGCCCCTCCCGGCCCTCACATCCCTCCTGCCCTCCCCCCACCCCCAGGTGCTGGGCGAGCGCCACCCCAGCTGCGGCGCCAGTCTCTCCAACCTGGCCAACTGCATACACGCGCAGGTGGGTCTGACGGCCGTACCGGCATCGCGACCGCCGCGGCGGGTACACCAGCCGGGCCGCCTGTGTGCGCACACGGCCCCTGCTCCCGCCCCTCCTCCCCCCTTGCCGTCCGCCCGCCCGCCTCTGCCCAGCCCCTACTAGCCCTGCCCCCTGCCGGGTGTCTTTCTCCCGCCCATTCCTCTGCCTGCTCGCGCCCGCTCTCCAGGGCCGCCACGAGGAGAGCGAGGCGCTGTACCGGGAGGCGGTGGCGCTGCAGCGCAGTGCGCTGGGCGAGGAGCACCCCAACACCGCGGCCAGCATGCTGGGGCTGGCGCAGTGCCTGGCAGCGCAGGTGGGCAGCGCAGCAGCGGCGGCAGGGCGGCGGCTGGGGTGGTGTGGTGTGGGGTGGGTGCGGGGGCAGGCGAGGTAGCGGCGCAACGTCACACCTGCGTTGGCATGGCTTACCCCCACAGCCACACAGCGCACGGCTAGCTCGGGGCCCCGCTTTACACCGGGGCCTTACTCGCTGCTCCACTACTCCTGCCCCCACCCCTCCGCATGCACTCGTTACTTTAGAAGCAGCGTGGAAGTCATTCCTCGCATGCCCTGGATCCCCACCCCGCCCGCAGGACCGCCACGACGAGGCGGAGCCGCTGCACCGCCGCTCGCTGGCCGTGGGGCTGCGGGCGCTGGGGCGCGAGCACCCGCACACCGTGTCGGCGCTGGAGGGGCTGGCGGCGTGCAACAAGGCGCAGGGCAAGGCCTTTGACGCGGACGCGGTGGTCGCGGAGCTGCTGGCGGCGGGGCCGGGGGGTGGGATAGCGGAGCTGGGCGAGGGCGGGGCGGGGAAAGGCGCCCCGGGAGCGGCTGCAAAGGCGGCTGCGGAAGGGTCCGGGGAGGGTGGGGCAGCCGCGTGAGACAGGGGTGGGTGGTGTATGCGTGTGTGCTGGGGAGGGGAGGGGGTGCTGAGTGCGGAAAGGTGATTGGGTGTGCCGTGCGGGGGGTGCTCAAGAGGGTGGCGGAATGCGGGGGATGAAGCTGGAGAGCAGGGGAGCTCCCCTGCTGGAGAGCAACGAGATGAGCGGTCGCCTTGGTAGCCGAGCTCGCGCTGCACAAGCGGTGGCAGCAACGTATGTGGTTGTATCTGGACTCTGCGTACCGAGGTATGGCTGGGGTGGTACGGCGTTGTACTGCAGACATTGACCGTGTCGTGACCCCGATGCCTTCGGCCCGCCACCGCCAGGACAGAGCGTCCATAACTCTTGCCGCGGCCACTGCAGACATGTCGGATGAAGCTAAGCCCGAGGACGGTGACACCGGGCACGAGGAGCACGATGCGCAATATGCAGCGTTCTTCCAGTTGGTCGGCCAGCAGCAGAACGAGACATACGAGGGGCTAGCGCGAATGTTGCCTTCCATCAAGGAGAAGGATCCCGCGGAGCTGAAGGAGCTGGTGCGCAGAGCTGCAGCAGGCATTCATCGACATGCGTGCCTTCCTTCTGAACGCGGCCTGGTCCGCAGGCTGCCAAGAAAGCATTGCGCGAAATATTTGCGCCACCTGTGGACCCGCTGCGACTGGAGTACGAGGAAGCCGCGGCAGAGGTGCGACCACATCTAGAACAGCAACGTCGCACGAAATAATGATCGCGCAATGTACTGCGCAGGAGGACCTCCCTACAGAAGAGGGCGAATGGGTGGACGGTGGCAAGGAAGACGATGAGGCAAGTGCCGAAGAGTTTGCGCGGGAGGCCCTTCTGGTCAACGCACCTGCCCTTGCAGGAGATGGATGAGGATGGTCTGTGGATTATGAAGCTACCGCGCGTCAGTAGCGGCTTCATCCTCGACGGTCCCGGCGACGTTAAGGTCTGTGTTTCACCCTCCTTACCCCGCGTCGGTACCTCGCCCAGCAGTTCACTTCGCACCCTGCACCCTCACCCCATTCATACGGTACTACCCTCCATACCTTGGCCCAGGTCGACAACTTCACGCCCGAGGGTGACGCCGACCCCGACAGCTCCACGTCCGGCGCCGCGCCGGCGCCCAGCACTACCAGCACCATGCTCGCTGCCGCGGCCGGCCCCAGCAGCAGCTACGTTCCCAGCATCATCACTCGCGCTCAGGCCTCAACAGCTCCCCCAGCTGCTGCCAGCTCCTCGGCGCCACAACCGGTGATGACCCTGGAGGACGAGCTGCGAGCCATGCGGGGTACGATTCGTTCGAGACCACATGACCGAAAGCCACGGCGTCAATGTAGCTGCGGCGCAGCCGACCAGAGCAAAGCCCCCACCGTAGCACCCCGCCGTAGCACCTGAAAATGAGGCACGCCTTCTTGCTGCGGGCGTGCCTCCCGTGCCCCCAACCCGCACATCCCCGCGCTGCCCCCGCAGCGCGTGGAGCGCTACCAGGAGCGTACGCAGCCGCCGGGCCCTCGCCCACAGCCGCGGAAGCCGTCGCCCCGACGCCCCAGCCAGGGCCCAACGCCGTCTCGGCCCCGGCTACCTACTCCTCAGCAGCCCCGGCCGCCGGCCCGCCGCCGGCCTCGCCCTCGGACCGCAGCTCCCCCGCTGCGGCCCAATTGGCGGCCGCGGACGAGGACGAGCCGGAGGTGGTGCCGGAGCCGTCGTCGCCGCAGGGGCTGCTGCCGCCGGCGGCGCAGGGCGGCCGCGCGTCGGTGCTGGCGGGCGTGGCGGTGGACGGCGGCGGCGGGGGCGGGGGGCCGAGCTGCCTGCCCGGGGAGTGCCAGGTGGGGCAGGGGAGGCGCGGCCCGCCGCAAGCCGAAAGGGGGCAGCGGGGAACGCTGGGACCGAGGCCAGGGCAGGGCGCCGTACCAGGCGGGTCTGGCCGCTGCGCTGCCCCTTCCCTCTCCTCCTAAGCCGTGGGTACGCCGCCTGTCCGGCCCGTCCCCAGGACACGCGGGCGGAGGACGCGCTGTGGGTGTCCATGAGCGGCGCCTCGCTGGGGCCGCCGGGGCCCAACGGCGTGGTGCCGGCGGCGGAGGGCGACGGCGCGGCGGCGGGGCGGGCGCTGCTGGAGCACCTGGGGCTGCAGGGTGGGTGCGGGGGGTCCTAGGGCCCTGGGCAGGTTGGGTGCCGGGCAGGGTGGGGGCGCAGGCCGTGTCCGTGAGGGGGGTGGGGTACGGGGGGAGATGTGGAGAGAGCGAGAGCGGCTCGCGCGGGTTGGGTGGGGCGCGATGAGGGCTGCGACTCAGGAGGCGGGGGCCGCAATCCCGCGCAGCCCCTTCCTCTGCAAACCTGCCGTCCTGTCCCGCCGCAGACCCGCTGCCCAACGGCGACGCGGAGTCGGGGCCGGAGGGCGATGCGGAGGACGGCGGGCGGGCTGCGGCGGCTACGGCTGCTGGAGCAGGCCAGGAGCCGGGCGCAGCGGGCGCCAGCGCCGCTGCCGGCCCCGCGCCGGCGGTGGCGGACGTCCCCGGGTCCTCTGACGCGGCGCAGGCGAGCGATGAGCCGCCGCCAGCTGCGGGCCGCGCTGTGAGCGCGCCGGCGGCCGGGTTGCAGCCAAGCGGTGGCAGCGGCGATAGCGTGGAGCCGGGAGCAGAGGAGGCGGAAGCTGGAGCTGCGGCAGCGGCAGACGCCGCGGGCGAGCAGGTCGGGTCGAGCGAGGCGGCGAAGGCTGAGGCGGGGCCCAGCCAGGGCGTGGGTGAGGTGGAGGAACTGCCGGCGGCCCCGGCCCCGGCCCCGGCGGTGACGTCGACGGTTATCGTGAGCAGATCTGCAGCGGCGGCGTCCGGCGGGCTGCTGGACGAGCCCACCTTCGAGGAGGTGGAGAAGTTCAGGTGGGGGCCTCGGCCGCTGGAGCGTGAGCAGGTTGCATGGACAGGGCAGCGAGGGGTGGCAGCGCAAGCGGCGGTAGAGGGCCCGGCTGGGTTGGGAAGGGGTAGGGCTCGCGAGCGGGCTGCCAGGAGGCCTCCTGATGGCGGCCGCCCCACGGCCATGGCCCACACGCGGTCGTTGCGGCACTCCCTGACCTGCCGCACCCCTCTCTCGCTCCGCCGTACGCAGCCTGGATCCGGACTTCGACTACGACAATGTCGTACTCACGCCACGGGAGTTCCCATACAGCATGCTGAGCCCGCGGTGGCCGGCGGGGGTGCCGCCCGCGGGCGGCCCCGCGCGCGGCGGGCGGTAGGAGGGAAGGGCCGAAGCCCAACCCAGCCTGCGTCATATCGCGGGGGTTGGGGTCTGGCATGGCGCGCGACATGGTTGCGGCCAGTGTGGACGGTACGGGCGGTGAACGGGGTTAAGCGATGGTGCGGCTGTGCATTTGGGAGAAGGTGTAGCTCTTGCAGAAGGAGGGATGGAAGGCCAGGGTATGGGGGCCAGCAGAGCGGCGGACGTTATCGAGGCCCTGTTTCCTTCGGTCGGCTCCCCCCTCGGTGTAACCGGCCATACCTGGCGGTTACGAGAAGATCGTCGCACTGTGCTGGGCTTCCGCCATCAGCGAAACGGCTTACTGGCTGCAATGCTGTCTATCGAAGCCTCATGACATCCGCGTAGCTTGGTGTAGCGAGCATTCAGACATGGCCGGCGTGCTGAAGCTCCTTACGTGCCGGAAAGCAGCCGTGCTGTGCATTGTGGGCCTGCTGGTAGCGGTGACGCTACCGGGGCTCCACCGCTCGCACACAGTGCTGAGCGGATTGCACAGCATCCTGCCCGGCATACCCTCGCGCTACATGTCGCAGTACGGGGTAAGCAATCTCGCATGCCATTGCCTGCTGGCGAAAACTGCAAGCGCGTTCGCACAACCCACCCGACCATCCACACGCACCAATCCCCGCTAGCGACGGGCGACCTCGCCCGGCCGGACCGCGCAGGCTGCCGAGGACGCCGGCACCGAGCGGCAGCTGTGGGCGCTCGCTGCGCTGCAGAACCTGTCCAGCTGGCGCAGCACGCTGCTGCAGCGCACGGAGCGCTTCCTAGGTGCGCCACGCTGCGGCCCCACGGCCCCCCCGCTGCGACGGAGGCCGCGGCCCAGGGGCCAGCCCCTTGGGAAGCGAGGCCCTGCCACAGCAGCCAGCACTGGCACAGTAGGCAACACACAGCACGCATAAGGGCATCCGGTTCCCTAGGCTCAGGCGGCGGCGGCGGGCCATTGCCGCGCTCCCAGCACCGGTACCCCTGTTGGCACCCAGTGGGAACGCCAGCGGGTGGCACCGCTGGGTTTGCCGCACTTGCCACAGTGGCAGCGGCTGCGCTGCCCCGTACAGCGCCGGGTGGAGGGCATTGCGCCGCCCCTCCCGTGTGCCGGCCAGGATGAGCTGGAGTCTCTCGGGGGTGCAAGCTGCAGGGGTCTGGCGTCGGCGGCCGGTGCCCGGCTCCCATGGCCATTCTCCTTCGCCCGGACCCAGCCGCCCACGACAATGGGGCACACACAACCCTTGTCACGAGCCCAGCCCCATCTGCATAATCGGCCCTGCCGCACCGTCCCCATTTCTCCCGCGTCCGCCCCCAGCCGCCCACGACAACTGGGACATCCCCGGCGGCCATGGCCGCTATGCGCTGTTTCAGCCCTTCGTCAGCTGCCCGCCGGGGCGACCGCTCACACGGCTAGGTCCCAAGGGTGAATGCCCCTGTGTGTGGGGGGGGGGGGGGGGGGGCAGGGGGGGGCCCCTCGCGCCGGGG
>BDDC01000333.1:0-23391 GCA_001662425.1 Chlamydomonas sphaeroides
GGGAGGGGGCGGGAGGGGAGGGGAGGGGGAGGTGGCGGGAGGGGAGGACCTGGCGGGGGAGGGCGGGAGGGGGAGGAGGAGTGCTCCTGCGGCAAAGCGGGCGTAGAGCGCGCACGTCCGTTTGTTGGCAGGGCGCTGAGGCGGCGTCGGCGTCGGTGTCATGGCGGGGCGTGAGCCGGGTGGTGGTCAGCCGGCGCGGCGCCAGAGTGGGAGGGCGGGGTGCCCTCACGGTGGCAGGCAGGCGGGTGTTGAGGGCGCGGTGGGACAGGCGCAGCGCTGGGGTCGGCAGCCGCGGGCGGCAGCTGCCTCGCCACGGCCATGCGCCAGCCGCCGCCCTCCTGCCTTGCCTCCACGCGTGTGCCCCCGCCCTGCTGCATCCGCCCGCCTGCCCCAGGCGGGCTGCTCATCCTGGAGGTGTTCCACCCCAACCAGGTGCGGCGCTGCGGGGCGGACACAGGGGCGGGGCGGACACAGGGGCCGACATGGGGCGCGACAGGAGGCAGGCAGGCAGGCTGTGAGCGGCAGCCGGCTGGGCGGCCTGCTGGCAGCAGCCAGGGTCAGGTAGCAGCCACATGCGTGATGCGCCCCAGACACCCAGGGGTTGACGGGCCTGGGCCGCGGGACCTGGAACCCGTCCTGGGCCGCCCCTCCGGCGTCACCCGTCCGGGGCCGCCGGCGAGCACGCTGGGCGCTGCGCGGGTGTCGTGGGACGCTGCCAGTGGGTAGGCGCCCGCTGCAGCTGTCGTGGTCCCTCCCCCGACCTCCCACCGTGCTGCCTCTGCTGCCGCTGCTGCCTCTGCTGCCTCTGATGCCTGCACCCCAGATCCACAAGGGCTACCGGGAGACCTCGGGCGGCCCCCACGACCCCGCCATGATGGTCACGCTGCAGGCAGGGCCGGGCCGTAGGGGGAGGAGGAGGGGGCGAGGAGGTTGCGGCGCTGGGGTTGAGGTTGAGGCGGCGGCACGAGGAGGGGGGCGACGTGGAGGGGCCACTGACACGTGCACGCCCCCTGCCGCATTGCAAGCCGCGCCCCGCCTTCCTCCCCCCTCCTGTCGCTGCCTTGCAGGAGCTGCGCGAGCAGTTGGGCGACAAGGGCGGCCACGAGCTGGAGGGCAAGGAGCAGGAGTACGTGCTGGAGGTGAGGGCCGGGGGCTGCGTGTGTGTTCATTTTTGGGTCGTGATGTGTGCTCAAGTGGTGGGTAGGACAGAACCCCACACGCGGCACAGCACGCCCCGGGTGGAGTGGTGCGTTGGCCGCGCGCAAAGGGAGTGTGTGTTGGGTGGCGAAGGGGGTGCTTGGGGCGCTGGGGCGCTGGGGCACTGGTGCCAGGTCTCTCAAGTGGGGCCACGTGGGGGGCGGCAGAGTACGGCAGTGCGGCGGTGGGCCGCGAGGGGCGGTCACGCGGACAGGCTAGTGGGGCGCGGAGGTGGTGGAAAGGGATGAGCAGGCGCGCTGCGGCGGGGCGTTGCTCGGCTGCGTGGCCCTCCGCAACCCGCCCCCATCCCGCCCAACCCGCCCGCAGGAGGGCTCCGGCCACGCGGGCCGCGGCGCCGTCACGCGCTACGTGTGGCGCAAAGCGGAGGCCGGCGAGGGCTAGGCGCCGGAACGGAAAGGTCGTTGGCACGGTGCGGGTGTTGGCGAACACGGCTGTCTCGAAGCTTGAGGAGATGTTTTAAGGCTCCGCGCCATGCAGCCAAGTCCGGCGGAACAACTCTGACGCTCTTGCGTCTTGACGCCATGCACGCAGCTTGCCTGAGTGAGGTGCGGCACGGCGCGCAGCCCACGTCAAGGGGGCCTTCGGGATCGGGACGCTGCGCGAGGCTGGCTGGACCCGCGCAGGCGCGTGGGGGTGGACGCTGCACCGTGGACTGTCGGGGGCGACGCGCTGCAACCGTTACGCGCGGCCGTAGGCACTGGCTGCGTGCGTTGTGGCTGGCTTATTTGAGCACTGCGGGCTCGGGCGCTGTGCGGGCATGGTGTTTGTGTGGGGAGGGGGTTGCACAGCTGCACACGGGTGATCTCTCGGGCGTTGGGGCCCGGCGCGAAGGGTGGGGCCTGAATCATGTTCCGTAAGTCGCTTGCCTCATCATTGTGTGCTTCGCGGCCGCTGGCCTGATCTCTTGCACCGTGATTGGCACTGACGGACTTGGCTGCCTGGCGTGCGGGTTTGGGCCCCAGCAGCAACTGGCGGAAGGTCCTGGCCTGGCCATGGGCGGCACATGCGGGACTGTGGCCCGCGGCTGGCTCTCGCGCGGCCGACCTGCACCGGTAGCTCGGGTGCAGCGTCGGGTGCGCGTTGTGGTGTGGGTGTGAGGCACGGTGGGGCCTGGGTGCGCTGGGGCGAGGCGACCAGCGGCTTGGCCGAAACGCTGCACCTGGCGAGCTGCTGGCGTGGGCGCGTATGCGTCCGTGTGAAGCCGGCGGCGCGGGTGAGCCGGAGCGCCTGGCCTGCCCCCGCGTGACGTGGGCCGCGTTCTGACGGGTGTTGCGGCTTCTTGCCGCGCCCGCAGCCGTACTGACGCACCGGCAGACGAGCCGGCGTGCAAGTCGGAGTAGTGTGCCTGGGACGACCTTGAGTACTACCTTCGCGGGCCGGGACGGGGGCGCAGGCCGGCATCGTGCCGCCGTGGCTGGTGGAGGCGTGGGTCCCTCAATGTTCAGGCCTGAGGCGTCTGTCTGCTGCTGCTCCGCGCTGCTAGACCGGTCCAAGCTTTAGCCTGAATCCACGTCAAATGTCTATTTGTGGGGTGGGGGCGATAGCGCTTTGTCTGACAACAGTGCCGACTGCTGCCAGCGACACTGGGCAGCCGGGACCGCGGCAGGGCGTGGTAACAGCGAGAGCACGAGCGGCGGATGGGGTCCTTTTTCTGTAAGGTGTAAGCAGCTATTTGTTGTGGTCTGTAGGCCGAACTCTTAGGCACGAGCTGGTCAAGTTACTCAGCCACGGGCTCGGGCCCATCACCGGCAGCCACCTGCCCTGCTGCCGCCGAGTCGAGCCTCGAGAGGGGGCCGCGGGGCGGGCTTGCCTTATTGCATTGGAGGTCCACCTTGCGCCACATCAACACATCACCACAAACGCAGAACCATAACCCGTGGCACAAGCGGGGCAGCGGCCCGGCCGCGCGCATCTCCGGGGAGGGCCCATGCGAGGCTCCCCTGGCGCCTAGCACACACAACCGTCACTTCCGTCTCGAACGCCCCTACGCCCCAGGCGTCAGCGCCGCAAATTCACATCTTCGCTTCAAAGCCGCGTAACCTGGCTGCTGCAAACCCCGCATCTGGCCTCCCTGGCCTTTCCGGACTGCGCCGCCCGCGCCCCGCCCAACCGAAATCCCGGCAAAGCGAAGTAGCCTCAGGGCCGCAGCCCCCGGTCCGGTCCAGAGCAGACGTCCACGCCAGCACGCGGCCGCAGCCTCCACACAACAGACGTTTATCAGACTTGACCACTGGCGGCCCAACAACACCGGGACCTGCAGCGCCAAGCGCAGCAAATGCATCAACACCACATCCCTACCAGCGCCCCTGCCACACCGCCAAGCACCCGCCGAGCCCCGCCCAAACCGCCGCAGGCTCCCCGCCTCCTGGGCCCATCCCTGGTCCATGCTATCCAGTACCGCCGCCCCCGTGTGACCCGTGCCTCACACCCACCGGGGGGGCATCTCTCCCCTGATCACCACCCACCAAACCAGACGCCGGGTGCGGCCTCAGGTGCCGCACGCCGCCAGCTATGCGGCACGGCTCGCTGCCGATACCGCGCCGCACACATTCGTGGCGGCCTCCGGCGGGGCAGCGAAGCACATGCAGCCGACCTCAATGCCCGCTGCCTCACGGCGCAGCACGGCTCGGTTCGGGGCGCTCGGGGCGCCCGTTCCACGCAACATGACCCCACCATGCGAGTGGCACACGCCGCATGAGCCCCCGAAGCCCCCTGAGCCTGGCGCATCGCTGCCGCAGCGCCCTACAGCAATGAAGCGCGCGGCGGCGGCAACGCCACCTGCGCAGCCCCCCTCACATGCGGACATCACATGCACACACCTCTCAGCACGCGGCCGCGTCACATCAGCACTTGGGCCCCGGCCCCACCACCGGGCAGCCGGTGGCGGCTGGGCAGCGCCTCTGGTCCTCTCGTCCGGAGGTCCCTCAACCGAAACCAAAAGCTTCGCGAACGCGGGATGCAAAAACGGATATAAAATACACTGTGTCTCTTAATACACGCTTGCGAAGGGCTATAGGGTGTCGCATATGGGGCGCGGCGCCGGCGCTGCCGCAAAACGCAGCCTGCTTCAGAGACTCCTTCACGCCATGTAGCCAGGCAGCCGCCCAAGAAAGCTCGCGATCGGTGCCGCCAGGCCCCAGCCCGTGCCCCTGCTCGGGGCGGAGGACCGCTCATGACCCGGTCCCACCCGGGGTCCAGGGCGCTGACGCCTCCCTTAGCCTACGCCGCGGCCCGCTTAGGCCACCGCCCTCCTTAGGCCTAGGCTGCGGCTGCCTTGCCCTCCATCTCCTCCCCATAGAGCTTCTCCGCCTGAGGGACAGAGCCGGGGCGGAGACGCAGAGGGCAGGGCGGCACCGCGGTCAGGCACCGACAGGCGTGGCAGCGATCCTCCTCCCTTCCGAGCGATAGCAAGCGCCCCGCTAACACCACGACGCCATCGTCTCTAGGGCCGTGGGCCCAGTCATTGCACCCTCCTTCCCTTCCCCTGCCCTCCCCCTTCGCTCCCGTCCTCCTCACCAGCGCGAACATGAGCCCGGAGCCAAGGTAGGCGGCGGGTATGATGGCCAGCATGGCGCTCTGCAGGCCCACGGGTCCGATGAGCCCCGCCACCGCCAGCGGGCCCAAGCCGCCCACCAGGTTGCGCACGCACAGGTAGAGCGCAGAGGCGGAGGAGCCCATGGAGGGGGGCGCAGAGCCCCTGGGGCGGCAGGGGAAGGCAAGGTTGGCTCAGGCATGGGGGCGGGCCTAGGCACCAGCGTCCGCGAGGTCCCTAAGCCCCGGCAGGGGCACCCATGCACCCAGGGCCCAAGCCCAGGACCCGCGCGCCCACCACACCACAACCGCTGGCACCGCCCCATGCCCCACACCGCTGTCGAGCATTCCACAACCCATGCACGCCGGCCCAGCCCCCACAACCGCCCAGCTTTCCCCCGGAAGCCCCCACCTGGCCATGACCGCCGAGGGCGCCCTCCACATCTCGCTCAGCGCAAAGCCCACCAGCAGCGTGCCGTACGACAGCTGCGGGCAGGGCGCCACGCACGAGGCCGCCAGGCAGGGCGCCGCCAGGCAGGTGGCCCCAGCAGTCACCAGCCAGCGCCGGCCCGAGGAGCCCAGCCGGTCGGCCAGGAAGCCGCCGCCTGGCGGGAGGGGCAGGTAAGGGGGAGGTGGGGCGAGTTGGCAGCAGTCGGGCGGGCTGCGAGTGAGAGGCGCCGTGTGGCCAGCCAGGTGGCCAACTGCACGCACCTCGCCTGGGCCCTGGGCACCGTCCCCGCGCTCCATCCTCGGCACTACCGTACGTCCATCCGGCCAGCCCCCATGCGCCCGCTCCCTCCTCTCGCGCATGCACGCACCCATGCCTCCCAGGATGCCGCCGATGGGCAGCAGCACCGCCAGCACGGGCGCGTACGCGGCGCTGGACAGGCCGTAGACGCGCTCGTAAAAGGTGCTCTGCCAGGCGATGAGCGCGTAGGAGCCCACATCGTTGAGCGCCGCAGCCAGCGTGACGCTCATAAAGCCCTTGGAGCGCAGCAGCGACAGCACGTTGCCGGCGGTGGCGGGGCCGGCGTCGGAGGAGGCGGCGCTGGGGGCCGCGGCGGCCGCAGAGGGCGCGGCGCCCGTGAGCGGTGGCGCCGCGGCCATGGCGGGTGTGGAGGCGGCGGCGGCGGCGGCGGAGGGCTTGGCGGGGGACACGAGCTCGACCTGGGGGGCTGCTGCTGCCGCCGCTGCCGCGGGGCCCTGCCGCGGCTCCTTGAGCGTGGCGAGCATGGCGAGGCCGATGAGGAAGCCGGGGACCGCGATCCAGCGGAGCACCTGCCAGGGGACGGAAAGGGCAGGGCGCGACGGGGAACAAGACAGGGCCGGTCAAGCAAGGGCACCGCCACTCGTGACAGCCACAGCCGTCGCCCGGGGGCTGCAGGGCGCCCCCTTGCCCGCCCTCCCGCCGCCTGCCTGCTACCCGGCTGGGCTGCGCCCCCTCCGCACCTGGCGCCAGGCGCTGTCGGGCAGGTCGCTGCCGTACTCCATCCAGGCAAAGGCGAACTCGCGGTCGGGCGCCGCTGCCGCCATGTCCCCCTTGGTGTGCATGATGGACATGGAGTGCAGGTCGGCCGTGTCCAGCTGGCTCAGCCGCGTCTCAACGCGCTGCCCGCCCCGCGCCGCCAGGTGCGCCTGCGGTGGCGGGCAAGCAGGCGGCAGGCGGGAGGCCGGCGGGGGGTCGGGGTCAGGCCGGCCGCTGCCGCCTGCAACCAGCTCGCGACGCCCCGGCGCTCCGCACAGCTCTGTTTGAGGCCGCCTGGCAGACTAGCCCTTGCCCTTGGCCATCGCCCGCTCCAGCGCCATGGGTGCCCAGCCACCCCCGCTTCGACCTGCGTGCCGGCCACCCCGCGACTTCTGCCTGCCCGTGTACATGCCCCGGCGCAACGCCCAGACGCTCTGCCCACCGCGCCTTTTCAGCGCCACATGCCCACAGCCCCTTCTACGCCCAGGCCCATAACTCCGCTCGCCGGTACATCGCCCTGCCCTGGTCCGCCCCTGCCTCGGCCACTCCCCCTCCCACTGCTGCACCTGGTCGTTATCGTGCAGGTGCCGCGCCGCCAGCACGGCCGCGAAGCTGAGCGCGCGTCCCACATAGATGGCGCAGTTGTAGAACGACAGCGCCGTCGACTGGGGCAAGGAACGCGTGACACGAAAGAGGCACGAGCGCTGTTTGGCAAACATGCCGGCGCCGCCGTCCCGCCCCAGGACCTACACCCCCAACCCCGACCCCAGCCCCAGCCCCCGCTCTGTGCTGCAACCTATGCAGCCCTGCACACGGTCCCACACGCAAGCGCCAGCAGCATCGGGCCGCCTGCTCGCGGCCGCACCTTGTTAGCGGGGAAGAGCTCGGGGATGAGCGAGAAGCACACGGGGTTCTGCGCGCCCTGCGCCGCCGCAAAGCCCACCCGCGCCAGCAGCAGCTCGCTAAAGGAGCGGCACGTGGAGGCGGTGATGGTGAGCACCGACCACAGCGCCAGCCCCGCCGCCAGCAGCTTGGGGCGCGACATGCGGTCCGCCAGCAGGCCGATGGGCACCAGCGCTATGGCGTACAGGTACGAGTAGCCCGTGGTCAGCAGCGCGCCCTGGGGAGGTTGCAAGGAGAGGAGGAGAGGGGGTGAGGGAGGGAGATGAGAGGGGGAGGCAGGAGCGTGTGCGGAGGGCAGGGAGCGGTCGGAGGGACGAAGAAAGCGGCCGACGGGAGGGAGGGTTGGGCGAGACAGGGGTCGGCCTTCCGGATGGCACTCCGGCCGCTCGGCTGCTCGGCTGCTTGGCGGCAGCTGTGCGGCGGCGGCAGCTTCCAGGCAGCTTCCCGCTTGACGCCGCACCTGCATGTCCGACAGGTGCAGCTCGTGGCTGATCATGGGCAGCATGGCGGGCAGCGCGAAGCCCGTGGTGGCCTGGCGGGAGGGTGGGAGGAAGGGACGAAGGGCCGCGCAGGTCAGCGGGGGGAGGGCCGCAGTAGGTTGCGGGCTGGCACGGGAGCCGGGCGCCGGGCGCCACGCGCCGCGAGAGCGAGGGGAGGACGCAGCAAGCCACAGGGGCTCCAGCGGCAGCGCTGCCCCGCATCGAGCGGCGCTCTTGGCGCCCCGCGACACGCCGGCCAGCGCCGCCGGCCCCTACACTCTGTTGCGCTTCGTTGTTGGTTGGGCGCAGGGAGGAGCAATGCGCCTGCCTCGGTGGCCCCCGCCCGGGTCCCAACCCGGCTGTCGCACGAAAGGCCCCAGTACCCCCACAGCCCCGGTTACCTGATGGACGTACGACACCGCCAGCAGCGTCAGGGCCCACAGCTTGCCCCACGCCACCGATGTGAGCGAGCGCTTGACCTGCTGCCATAGCCCGCCCTGCTGCTCCTGCTGTGGAGCCGGCGGCGCCGCGGCCGCTGATGCCGCCGCAGCCGCGGCCGCGGCCGCAAGCACCGCGTGGTGCCCGTTTCCATTCCCGCTGCCGTTACCGTTGCTGTGCCCGTTGCCGTTGCCGTTGCCATTGGTGTACTTGGCGGCAGAGTCAACCATCGCCTCAACGGTCGCCGTGTCGGGGGACAGGATGGTGGGCGCTGCGTCCGGCGCGGCGCCGTCGCCCAGCGGCTGCAGGCCCAAGCCCAGAGGCGCGATCACGGGCGCCAGCTGGGTGGAGGATACGAAGACCGGCCGTGCGCCGCCGGATGGGGAGCCGTCGCCTTGTGAGGAGGCAGCTGCTGCCGGCGCCCTGGCGAGCGGCAGGGTGGAGGCGAGCTGGTCCAGCGCGCCAGTCGGGCTGGGCGACAGCACGCCCCCGTATGCGGCCAGGTAGGCGCCCGGCAGCCTGCCGCTGTTGACGAGCGTTGAAGGCGCATCGCCGCTGTGCGCGGCGGGGACAGGCGCGCCACAAGCGCCCGCGGCGGGAGAACTAGGCAACCGCGTTGAGGCGTCTAGGCCCAGGACGACGAGCTCGTCTGACACAGCGGGACCAGGAAGCGAGCTCGCGCCTCTCGGCGCGTCCCGCGCGACAAGCTCTGGCCTCCCATGCGCCTGGAAGCTTGGTCGAGGTCGGAGGCCGAGTCCAGGAAGCGCTGCTGTCCTGGATGATAGAAGTGGTCGTCCTGAGTGCTTCACGAGCCGTGGCAAGACCTGAGCAGCGAGAGGGGATCGATGCGCTGCGCTGGCAAGTGGTCGCTCAAAGGACAGCTGTGCCGTTGTCACAGCGCTCATTCTACGGCTACAGCCAGTTGGTAACAAAGTTTGACCTTGGCCGCGACGACTGCACGTTCGCGGCGGGCGAGCGTTTCCAGCGCGCGTGGCGTCTTAAGCGGCCTATGCGGCTCGCTGGCAGGCTTCAGGGGCGCAAGAATGTAGTCTGCGACAGACCCTAGTCTCTGCCACCGCAGCTTTCACGACAACCTTTTCGGTGGCCAATGCAAGCCGTCGTGCAAACACGTCGTTGCCGGTGGCCACGATGATGTGCAAAGCCCTTAGGTGTTGAGCTTTTCAAATGGCAGATGGCTGCAGGCGAGTGCAGTAAGGAGTGGCGTGCAGCCGACCGTACGGCTTGGCCAACAACGTGTTAAATGCATTCCGACACTGACGTGACGCCCTGGAGCTCATTCTGCATACAGAAGCCTATGCGGCATTTGGGTTGCTGGAAGACACTTTGGCCGTGTCTAGTCAATTTCCGCTGTCAGAGCGAGCGCAGTTTGGCGACACGCGCACCCCCACGAGTGGCCGTCGCCGTAACTTACCTCCAATGCACCTGGACGCTGCCGTGTGGAGCTCGGTCCCTGAACTTTTGCAAGCAGCGGCCGCCTGCGGCCGCCACGCCCGAGTGCGTGTGCGGCCTCTCCCCTGGCCCGCTCGATCCCCTGCGCTCCCCTGTTGGTGGGTTACAAGACAAGGTCTAGATGTGCTGCTGACAAGCCGGCCGCACACGCTTCCACGAGCGCCGGGGTACAACACGCGTCGGACGTCCCCGCCCCCCGGCACGCAAGCCCCTTCAGAGGCCCTTGGCGGGCTTTTTGTGGAAAAAGAATGAATGGGGATACACATGACTCTCCGACGGTCAGGGTTAGAGAAAAGCAATCCGTAGTGGCAACCGGCAATGGTGGTCTTCCTTGTAGCTTACAGTAGTAAAGAAACGAGAAACTAGGGAAGGGGGTCGCCTGTGCTCCTAAAGAAGCGCTGGCAATTACACCTCGACAAGGAGCAAGGCCACAGTGCGTCCCGAGCGGTGGCAGTTAGCCAGCTCGTCCCGGCTGCTGCGGCAGGCCAGCTGCAGCAGCCCCGCCATGCGCACGCCGCGCCACCCGCCACCCGCCAGCTCCACCCGCCGACAGCCTCCGCCCGCCACCAGGCATGGCGCCCCCTCCAGGCGGCCCACCACCCCGGCCACCGCCTCATGGGTACTCATCCAGTCACGCAACGAAACGTAACGAGATCACATGTAATCCACACCCAGTGCCGTCGTCGACGCCGATGCCGCGCCCTCTCGAGCACGCACCCGCACCCGCTGGACAGAGCCTGCCGCCCTCCCCGGCTCCCCTCCCCGGCCCCCCTCCCCCCCGCTCCCCCTCCCCGGTGCCCGGGGGTCCGCACACAGCATGCACCTCATGCACCACCCCCTCCGCGAGTGCGGCGCCATCATCCGTTGCTGCTGGGTGCCGCCGGGCCGCGCAGCTCCCCCACCCCACAGCCCTGGGTCCCGGTGCCGGCAACGGGGCCCCACAAGTCCTGCCGCATGCAGGCGGTGAAAGGGCCGCGCCCGGCCGCCAGCCAGGTGCTGCTATGGACCGCAACGCTGCCGTTGCGTGCCAGGAGCGGCGTCGAGCCGAGACGCCCCCTATCAGGTCCCTTTGGGTCCCCACGATACTAACTCTGCTCGAACGGCCTTATTTGAACCCCGTTGTCGACCACCCGCGGCGCTGCCGCGGCGGCCACTAGCGCTCCTGCCCCCACACACGCACTCGCCGAGCAATCGAGCCCGAGCATTCCCCGGCCCCCCTGCTCCGATCACAACCAACCTAACAGTGCACTCGGCCCATGTCCCCTGGGCAGACCGCATCCGACCCACTGCCAGCACGAACCGCGGCCAGCCCCGCCAGGCTCCCAAACCACCTAAGCCCCCAGCGCCCCGACCGCTCCCACCCCGACAACCCACTGCTCGCCCTCTCGTCACGTTGGCCCCACACCGCCGACGCCCGCGTCCAAGCCGTCACCGCAACCGTCCGTCCCGCCCACCTCGTCGCCGCAAACCACAGCCGCACCACAGCCAGGCCGATAGCGGCGGCAACCCGCCCCCGCTGGCGGCGCCCACGACCCCGCACCCTCCACGCCCCTTGCTCGCTCGTCGCCCGCCCCTGCTCTTCCCATCCCCCTCCCCCAGCTCCGCCCAATGCACCCCTCCCTGCTGGCCCCTCAATCACCAGTCCCGCTCGCCCCGCAATTGCTGCAGGTTCCAGGTGGCCAGGTACTGGTAGATGGCCTGACGCTCCAGCACCACCTCGTCGAGCGCGCTCTCAAACAGCGACGACGCCAGCCCCTCGCCCCGCGCCTCCGAGCCCGGCCCCTCCGAGCCCGGCCCCTCGCCCACGGTGCCGCTCGAGGCGGTGCGCGGCGGCAGGCCATCCGAGCCGCCGCCGATGCCGCCGCTGCCGCGGCCGCCGCCACCGCCGGGCGCCGCCGCCCAGGAGCCGTGGCGCGAGGCCAGCATCACACGGCCCGGCGGCAGGCCAGGTTCCGAGGCCCTTGCCGCGGCCGCCGGCGCGGGCTCGGGCGGGGCCACGCCGCGGGACACCAGCAGCGCGCGGTGGCGCGGCGCTGGCGGCGAGGGGCCGCTGGGGGCGCTGCCGTTCGCCAGCTCCTGCATGAAGGCCAGCACCGTGTCGGGCTGCCGGGGCTGGCGCCGCGGCATGCTGCCCCGCTGGGGCGGCTGCTCGGGGTTGGAGCGCTGGGACACGGGGTCGTTGGCGCTGGCGGCCAGGCGGCCGCCGGCTGACGCCACGGGCCGGCCGCCCGAGCCGGCGCGGGCTCGGCGCGCTGCCACGGGCGCCGCGGCGGTGGCGGCGGGCGCTGCGCTGGCGAGCGCATTGTGGCCCGAGTCGGAGGAGAACCCCAGGTCGTCGAAGGGGTCGGCGTCGGGGTCCGGGCCCGCGTCCAGGCCGGCAGAGGGGCGGCTGAAGGCGCGCGCGACGCGCTGCGAGTGGCCCGGCGACGGCGAGTCGCCCAGCTCCCGCGCCGTGGCGACCAGCATGCTGGCGGCCAGCTCCTGCGGCTGGATGGCGCGCAGGCCGCCCGCCGCCAGCCGGCTGGTGCCCTGCAGCAGCAGCTCGCCGCGTCCGGAGCGCGCCGAGTGCGGGCCGCGCGGCGGCGGCGAGGGCGGATGCTCGCGGCCCTGCGACGCCACAGCCGCCAGCACGTGCGGCGGCGCGGTGCCCAGCAGCCGCTCGTGCAGCTGCGGCCGCCGCCACTCGTCGCGCTCGGAGGAGGAGGCGGACAGCAGCGCGGGGGAGGTGGCCAGCAGCAGCGCGTGCGGCGCGGCGCGGCTGCTGGTGACGGAGCGCGGGCCGGCGCCGGAGCTGCCGCGGGACGCGGCGCCGGCGCAGCGGTCCGAGGCGGAGCCGCCGGCCACGCTGCCGTTGCTGCCGCGGCGGGAGCGGTGGGCGAGCAAGGAGGACACGCGCAGCAGCTGCGGCTGCGGCTGCGGCAGCTGGGGCTGCGGCAGCGGCGGCTGTGCGGGGGCTTGAGGCTGGGGCGGGTGCAGCGGTGCCTGCTGGGGCTCGACTTGGGCTACAGGCGGCTCTTGCTGCTGCTGCTGCCACAGCCGCATGGCCTGCAGCTGCAGCCACGGCGCCGCCGGCGCAGCGCCAGCCGCGGGCGCAGCCGCCGGCGGCGCCAGCCGCCGGCCCTCCGACGGCAGCGCCGCCAGCAGCGCGGCCGTGTCGGGCAGCGCATCCAGCGGCGCGTCCTCGTCCGGCAGCGCCGCCGCCAGCGCCAGCGCGCTCGAGGGCTCCAGCTGGCTGCTGCCTCCGTCGCGGCGGCGCCGGGTGCTGCCCGACAGGGCCGCGGTGCCGCCGGCGCTCATGCTGGCCATGCCGCTGGCCATCGCGTCCGCCGACGCCGACATCTCGGTGCTAGCTTCGGGCATCTCACTGCCGAACGCCGTGCCGGCGGCGGCCGCCAGCCGGCCGATCGACATGGGCGCCGAGCCGCTGACGCCGGCGGTGCTCTGTGTGCTGCCGCCAGCGCCGTTGCGGTCGCCCATGCTGTTGGAGAGCGGACGGCCCGCGGCGGCGGCGGCGGCGGCGGCGGCGGCGGCGGCGGCGGAAACGCGGCCGCCGCGCTCGCCGAGGCTGACGGACAGGCGCCTGGCGACGGAGGCCGAGGCGTCGGCGGCGCCGCTTGGCGGGTCTGCGGCCTTGGCCCAGGCTGTGAGGGGGAGCTTGACCATGGCGGAGAGGCTGAGGTCGTCGGGGGGACCGTCCAGGCCTGCGCCCGAAGGGCCCCTGTCTATGCTCCCAGCCACGGCGGCGGCAGCCTCGGAGAAGGGGCTGTGGCTGGACGCCACGCCGCCGGGGTGGGCCGGATCCGGCTGCGGGCGAGGGCCGGCGCCGGGCGGTAGCGCCGAGCGCCCTGCGGCCTGAGGGGGCGCGGAGGGCGCGGAGGGCCCGGCCTGCGGGCGTGAGGGCGTGGGGCCAGGCGGTAGAGGTTGGCGGGAAGGCTAGGGCGCAGGCGATCACGCACGCGGCGGGATCGCGCTGGCGAGCAGGCGCTCTGCCTCCGCGCCCCTGGCCCCCTGCCGGCCCAGCCGCGTGCCGGCGTGCGCACCGCCCCCGTCCACCGTTGCACCGTACCTGGCTGCCCGGCCCCGGCTGGCGGCTGTCCCACGGGCCCCCGGGCGGCGCGAGCCGCACCGCCCGCACGCCCGTCAGCGGCAGCGGCAGCGGCGGCGGCGCCGCCAGCTCCCCGATGGTGACGTAGGGCGACGACCGCGCCGCCGCCGGCGCTACCGCCCTGGCCGGCAGCGCCGGCGGCGGCGACGGGGCTCCTTGGTGCTGCGCCCAGTGCGGCTGCGCAGGCGCCTGGCCGGCCATCGAGGAGCCGCGGCCGCCGAAGAGCGAATGCATCCACGCGGGCGTCGACCGCTCCGTACTGCTGCCGCCTGGCCCCTGCGACGCAAAGGCCGCCGCGTTCTCGCCGCTGGCGCTGGTGCTGCGGCTGCGGCCCCCGGTGCCGGTGCCGGTGCCGGTGCCGGTGCGGGTCGCGTTGCTGCCGCCGCCTCCGGCGCCGTGGCCGCTGCCGGCGCCCTGGCTGCCGCTGACCCGCGGGTCGTGGCCTATGGATTCGTTGTAGATGGACGCCCCGAATAGCGTGCTCGGGGTCCATTCCGTTGACCCAGAGGGCGCCGCCACGGGAGGCGGCAGGCTGAAGGCGCCCGGCCGCGCGGGTACGGACCGCGGCGGCCCTCCCGCCGGCAGCTGCAGCCAGGGTCCGCGGCCGGCGGCGGCGGCGGCGGCGGCGGAAGCGGCGGCGGCGGAAGCGGTGGCGTCGTGCGGCGCCGCGGTGACGGGCTGACGTGATGCACCGTCGCCGGGCCTGGTTGCCTGAAGGCAGGGGGCGGACGAAGGGAGCAAGACGGGGCGTGTGGAGTGGTGGGGCAGCACGACGGCGCATGTGATGTGGCGCGCGCCTTGGTGGGGCGCGGGGCTGCCGTCGCAGCCGCACTGCAGCCACACACGACAGGGCACAGGCTCCGGTCCTTGCAGCCGCTGCCCACCCCTATGACGAGCGCTCCCCGCCATTCCCCTCCAAACTTACCCTCGGCACCTCCTCCACATTCGTCACCGCCCGCCGCAGCCGGTGGCGCGCGTCCGCCAGCTCAGACGCGTCGGGCGACTGTGGCCGCGGCCCCCGCCCGCCGACGGCGCCGCTGCCGCCCGGCATCCGCACGCTGGCACCGCTTCGGGGACCGTGGCCTAGTGCCACCCGCACGCCGCTTGCGGGCGCTTGATTGGGCGACGACCGGCTCCAAGTCGATAGGGTGGAGCCGCCGCCCTCGGCGCTGCCGCCCGCCCTACGGCCGCCGCCGCCGCCAGGCCACCTCCCCGGCAGCGACGGCGCGGCGGTGGCGCTGACCACATCGTTGCTGCCGTACGCCAGCGGCGCGAGCCCGAGCAGCGCGGCGGAGGCGCTGAAGCCGCTGACGCCGCCGGCGCCGGCGAGCGAGCCGGCGGTGCCGGAGCCGCCGGCCTGGCCCAGCACGGCGAGCGCAAAGGGCTGGTCGCGTGAGGTGGCGGCAGAGATGGCGCCAAGTGAGGAGCCGGATGTGTAGGCCGGCATGATGGGGGCCTCGGCCACGTCAAAGGAGAGGTGCGTGCTGAACACGTTGTTGGCTATCATGGTCTGGTGCTGCGAGGGGCCCGTGGAGCCGCTCGCCTGCGCCAGGCCCTGCGACAGCGTCACGGCGGCGCCGCCACTGCCACTGCCGCCGCCAGTGAGGCCCAGCGCGCCCTCCCGCGCGCCGCCGGTGGAGGCCAGCGGGGCGGCGGAGCGGCGGCCGCTGCGCCGGCCCGCCGCCAGGTCGGACAGGCGCGCCAAGGAAGGGCCTGGGGCCGGCTCGCCGCCAGCGCGCCCCAGGAATTGCGCCGCGGCGTGGTGGTGGTGGTGGTGGTGGTGCTGATGCGCTTGGACGCGCGCCGCCGCCGCGGCCGAGCCGGCGTGCGCGTGTGCCGCGGCGTCTGGCTGGCGGCCGCCCCCCGCGGCCTGATCGGCAACGCCGCCGCCGCCGTGCCTGCTGTGCGCGTAGGCCTCGCGCCAACTGCGCAGCGTGGCTGCGATCTGGGCGAAGGTGGGCCGCGCCGCGGGGTCTGCGTCCCAGCAGCGCTGCACCAGCGCCCACAGCTCCAGCGGGCAGCCGCGGGGCCGCTCGAGGCGGTAGCCGGCCCGCAGCGCGGTCAGGATCTGTGGGAGGGCGCGGGAGGGGGGCGAGCGGGGAGGGCGAGGAGGGGGGTAGGAGGGGGGAAGGAGGTGTGAGTCGCGCGCCTAGGTCAAGGGACAGATGCAGCGCGAGCAGGGCCTGGAGAGCGCGGCGGGCCAACAAGCAGAGGGAGGCAGCGGCAGCGGCAGCGGGCGGCTAGGGCGGCCGCGGCCTCGCCTGTTTGTTGTCGAGCTGGGTGTAGGGCTCGGCGCCGTTGGCGAAAATCTGCACGGGCGGCGGAGGCGCGGGCAGCGGAGGCGCGAAGGGTGGGGCTGGAGGCGGGGCGGGGCGGGCTGCAGCGGCAGGCACGGTGCGGGCCGTGGTGCGGCCGCCCGGCCTCGCCCAGCTCCCCTATGTGTGCTGGGTACAGTGCCCAGCGGGCGCCCTCAGCCCTGGCCGCGCATGCAGGCCCGCCAGCAGCCGGCAGTGACGCTGCCGCTGCCGCCCAGCTCCCCAACCCGCCCAGCCCTCCCGCCGCTGCCTCCAGCCGGTGCCTCCCTCGCACCTCCCAGCACGTGACGCCGAAGCTCCACACGTCGGCCGCCTCGCTCAGCGGGCCACCAGCCAGCACCTCGGGCGCTGCCCAGCGGGCCTGTGGGTCAGGAGGCCGAGCAGGCGGGGCTCAGGGTCGTCAAGGCACCCACCTTGAGCCCCACGGCCGCGCGCACCGCACCCTTCCCCGCCCCCCTGGCCCCACCGCAAGGTCCTCGCCCCCACCTTGAGCCCACACGCCCGCCACGCAGCTCAGCGCCACCACGACCCCCGCGCCGTTGGGCGTGGGAGCACCCACTCTCTGCTGCGCTACTCCACCATGCCCATGCCCATGCCCATGCCCATGCCCATGCCCATGCCCATGCCCATGCCCATGCCCATGCCCTTGCTAGGCAGGCGCCCTCGCAGCCCCCGAGCGCCCCTGGCAGCCCCCGAGCGCCCCTGGCAGCCCCCGAGCGCCCCTCGCAGCCCCCACACCGCGGCTCACCGGCACCACGTCCCCCGCGCCCGCGCCCAGGCCCGCGCCCAGGCCCAGGCCCATGCTGCTCGCCGGTGGGCTGGTGGGCAGCCCCGAGCTGCCAGACACCACCCGCGCAGAGCTGGGGCCCGAGGGCGGGGCGCTCGCGCCCGAGGGGCCGCCGCCAGAGGGCGCCGCCGGCCTAGCCAGCCCAAAGTCTGTGGGGAGGGGCGGGCGCCGAGGACGCAGCGTGCTGAGGTGCAGGCAGGGGCGCAGGAGGCCCGCTTCGTGCAGTTGCGGACAGCGGCCCCGCTTCCCCGTTCGCGCCCGGGCCGCCCAAGCCCACCCGAGCGCACAAGCAGGCCATGCGGTGGCGGCCGCTGCGGCTCGCTCGCTGCTGCAGCCCTGCAGCCCTCGGCGGCGGTCCGGCGGTGCTACCTGCGGCCGCCTAGCCCCCCGCCCTGCCACCACCCTCTTCCCGGCCCACCTCCCGCTCCCCCTCCCGCTCCCCCTCCCGCCCCCGCCCCACCCGCCAGCTTGACGTGCGGCGGCTCCAGGCTCTTGACCAGCAGGTTGCGCGCCGCCAGGTCGCCGTGCACCAGGCCCTCGCCCGCCAGCTCGCGACAGGCAGCCACCACCTGGCGGCGGCAGGGAGGAGGGAGCATCCAGGGGGGAGCGAACGAGTCAACACGCCGAGCCGAGAGTTTGGGCCCGAGAAAGCTGATGCTGGACCCTCCCAGCCCATCACCGTCACCGTGGCCTGCACCGCCATCGCCGCCGGCGATGCCACGGTTGCGTAGACAACGGCAGGCTTTCCAACGCTACGCTGCGCCCACGCTATTAGTCCGGAACGGCCAGCGGTGCATTGTACGCGGGTTGGGCTCGGCCGCGTGCAAGAGACGACCGTTCGCGAAACAACAAGTCAGCAGGGAGGAGGGAGGGGCGAAGGGGTGAAGGGGGACAGGGGCGGGTGCAACGGCATCATCGCCGGCTGTGGCCCTGTCTCGCACCCTCCCCCGCACCACGCGCAGGCCCCCTTGGGCGCCCCCCGCGATGCACCCCCGGCACCTCCGCCTGGCCCCCATACGCTGCTCGGCTGCCGGGAGAAGGCAGGCAGCGGCCGCCGTGGCCTCGCTGCCCCTGCCCGCCCCACCCCGCTGCCCCCGCCTCCCTCCTGCCCCCGCCTCCCTCCTGCCCCCGCCACCTTACCGGCCGGGCCACCCATGCCCCACGCCCCCTGGCTGCAGCAGCGCGAGCCCCTTTGGCCGCCCATGGACGCCCGCGGCACAGCAGCCACACGGTCTGCCACCCCACACACCCTTGCCAGCCCCTGCCAGCCCCCCTGGCCCCCCCGCACCTGGCCCACGATGGTCATCTTGGTCTGCGTCAGCAGCTGCCGCCCTATGGCCCGCAGCACCCCGTCCAGCGAGCCCAGCTGCAGCAGCTCCATCACCAGGTACTCGTTGCCAGCGCCGTCCGAGCTCCAGCTGGAGAGCAGCGGGGTGGCGGTGGGGCAGGGCGGAGCGGGGCAGCAGGAGTGCAGGAGGGGGCATTTCAGCGCCCCAAGCGCCCTGTCCTCCTCTCGTCCCTCCGCTTAACGCTCCGTGGAGCTATGGAGGAGCGCGTGTGGGTGGGTAGGACGGGGCTGCACCGGGCACGGCGGCACCGGGGTCGCGGGCGCAGGCGGGCCAGCACACCCCCTCAGCCTTCCGTCCTCCCTCCTGGCCCGCCCTGCCGGCCCGCATCCCACCCTTCCCTGCCCTTCCCTCCGCCGCCCACCGGTACAGCTGCACCAGGTTGGGGTGCGTGGACAGGCGCTGCAGCAGCCGGGCCTCCGCCACCAGGCCGCCGCGCCGCATGGCCACCACAGCCACGTGGGTGTTGTTCCAGGAGCCGCGGTACACCGTCTTGAACGAGCCCTTGCCGATCACCTGCCGGGGGAGCGGGGGAGCGGGGTGCAGGGCAGGGGAGGCGCGGTCGCGGGCCGGCAGGCAGGCACGGCGCGGGCGGGCACGGGCCGGCGGGGCAGGGAGGAGGTGGGACCCTGGAAGCCGCCGCTGGCCCGCTTGGGCAGGGAGCGGGCGGGCAGGGGGCACCGCGCGAAGCGGGATAAGGGGTCCCCTTGGGCAGCGAGGGGGCGTGGGGGCGTGTTGTGGGCGTGTTGCGGCTTTCAAACCCCGGCTCTGCGGCCTCGGCGCCGGGACATGAGCGATCCGAGGCACAGCGCCCCGCGGGGCTGCTGGGCTGCGCCCACCCCAAGCCCCCGCGTGCGCCACCGCAGCGCCCCTCCGCTGGGGCCGGGTTCCCTCATGGCCGGCCGCAGGCTGGCAGCAGCAGCCCTGCTGCGGCTCACTTTGAAGAGGCTGATGTCGGAGAAGGCGATGCGGATGCGCGGGTCCAGCTCGTCGCCCTCGCGGTGCGAGCCCAACCGCAGGCCGTTGCGCTGCGCGGCCGGCAGCGAGGCGGCCGGCGACGAGGGCTGCTCGTCGAGCGGCTGCGGCGCGGGCGGCTCGGGCGTGGCTGCTGCGGTGCCTGGCGCCGCGTGCTGCCCTGAGGCTGTGGCTGAGCCTGAGGCTGAAGCTGAGGCTGCCCTGACAGAAGCCTCTCCTCGGCGGGATCCATCGCCGCTCAGCAGCGGTGCGCTGTGCCCCGGCGGGGCGGCCGGGAGCGGAAGGGAAGCTCCCGGTGAGGCGACCCGAGCTCCCGCCAAACCGAGGGCGGCAGGGGCTCCAAAGGTTGTCCGCAGGTCTCCTGCGAGCACATAAGCCACCGGGTTGACTGGCTGCGACGTGCCCTGTTTTGAGCACGCGGCGCGCTAATTAATCGCATGCTTGCCTGCGGCACCCTCTGCCACAGCGTCATTTGTTGACGGTAGTGGGCGGCAGAAGCATCTGCAGGCACGTCACATACAGAAGAGCGCTTAGCGGACAGTGCGACCTGCGAGGCGGGTTGCGTTCGCACCGCCAGAGCGCCCGCATTAGCGTGAGCCACGTTATCCTCTGCCTAGATGCATCTTCAGCGTTATTATCGTCTTCGCATTCTGTTAGACTTGGATGGCTTTGCGCGGTTTCTTTGGCTTCAGGTCAACGTCAGCGTCCTTGCGAGATGAGCGTTACGATTGAGTAGTGAAATGATATAGCAACTTTTGTTTTAGTAGGTGACGACACAGTACCGTACGTGCCGAAAACCCCCTCGTCGCCCCCGTTCCCGCTGCCCTTCAAGCCCTACCCCTCCCCAAGGCGTCACATGCTATTCCATTGAAAAGCAATGCTCGGTCCGCATGACGAAGGAGCAAAGAGTGCACGCTTATGCAGGTCCGTCCTGCTCATGCCTGTTGATGCAGCTCGCGTTGAGCATCTCTCCCCCCCCAACCATCGCCCCCATGTACGTGACGTACACAACATTGGGTCTGATGCATGTGCCAAGTGATTACGCCTCTCAACTTGGCGAGGGGAGGGGCGCATCAACGCCCCCACGCGGCTTGGCTTCCGCGTACAGTCCGGCAGGCCGATGGGACGACGATGTGCTTGGAGGAGCCCCCGGCGGCAGGGACCTGGCACACACACCCGCCCACAAAGCTCGCCGTTGACACATTCGCTTCCTTGCGCCTATGATAGTGACACCTCCAGACAAGCGCGCTGCATCAGCCGTGGCCATGACAGAGGAAAGCGAAAAGCCTTATGTGTCGCTTCTTGACGTCGTGCCTATTTTACTTCAACGAAATGCGCCGCTCGCTCACGAATTGACAGGCTTCCGGGCGGCATCTCGAGATTGTCGTGCGGCATTCGATCGGTCGGTTGCAGCGTTGCGGCTTTCCTTCGGCCGCTCACCTATCCTACAGAACAAGCGGCCGATACCGTCATCCGAGGATGCCGTATCGGCCTTGGCCAACATGCTGGCGCGGGGGATGGTGCCGAGCAAACTGTCCGTGGCCATCGCCGGTGTCGCGCAGGCTGAGCAGTTACTCGCCGTGCTTCGAGTGCTAGGCCCCAGCGTCAACACCCTGCAGCTCCGCGGCTCCCTCACCGTGCCGCACGCTGCGGCCGCCGCTGGCCTACTCAACCCCGGCTCCCTGTCCACCGCGCTCGCCGCCGTGCTGCCTAGCCTGGAGGCCCTGGATCTAGAGACCGACTCGCTGCTGCCCGAGCGCGGCCCCGGGCCCCGCCGCCCGCACTGGCGCTCCGCCGCTCCTCCCCCACCCCCTGCCGCTGCCACCTCCGCCGCCAACTCCGCCTCCGCCTGCGCCGGCGCCGACGACGAGCACGGCGGCGACGGCATTGAGCTGCGCCTGCTCGCACTCGTGGGCGCTCAGCTCCGCAGCCTCCGCCTGCAGCCGCTGCGCTGGGGCGTGTTGGGCCGCCGCGTGGCGTGTGTGCCGTACGCCTCGGGCCTCGGCTCCCTTTGGAGCAGGCTGGCGGGCCTCACCGGGCTTCGCGCCCTGGACCTAGGCCGCCAGGCGCTGCCCGCATGCCTGGCGCCGCCAGCCAGCCAGGGTGGCCTGGGCGCGCTGTGGCCGCAGCTACAGCGCCTCGCGGCGGGCAGCGTGGCGGGGTACGGCCTGGCGCTGCCGCCGGGCCTGCAGGAGCTGGCGCTGCGCGAGGCGGCGCCGGCGGCGGTGCTGGCGTCGATGGCGGCCGCGTCGGCGGAGGCGGCCAGGGTGGTGGCCGCGGCGGCGGCGGCGGCAGGCGGCGGCGGCGGCTGGGTTGCCTCGGCGGCGCCGGCGCTGACCGTGAGCGTGGGCCGAGGGTACTGCGACGACGCCCTCGGCGTCGCTGACACGATTGTCCTCACCTCGGCGGCTGTGGTGGAGGACTGCGCCGCGGCGGCGGCAGACGCTGTCGAGGCGGCCGTGTCATTAGCAGCGGACGGCGGGGGCCAGGCAGCCCCCGCCACCGGCCCGCCGCCGCCAGCACGGCTGCATGCGGATGTAGCTGCGGCAGTGCGGCTGCTGGCGGGCGGTGCTGGCGGCGCCGCCGGCCGCCGGTGCACGGCGCTGCTGGTCTCGTCGGACTCGGCCTGCCGCGGCGAGGGTTGGCATGCCCATGGCCAGCTGCCGTACGAGCTGCCGTACACGGCCGACCACGTGGCGCAGCCCGGCGTGCACAGGGAGTACGGCGCGGGGTCTGATCCGGATGACGTGTATAGCGGCGGGGGCTACGACAGCAGCGACGACGGGGGCGACGACCACGACTTCGGCCGCTATGACGATGACAATGGCCTGGCGCCGGGGCCGCACCTGGCCTGGCTTGCGGCGCTGGCGCCGTTGGGGCGTGCGGGGCTGGCCCGCCTCATGTTGCGACGCTACGCGCTGGCGCGGGGCGACGCGCGGGCGCTGGCGGCGGCGCTGCCAGAGCTGCAGGTACCGTGCCGGCGGGGCCGCTGTGGTGGCATGCAGTAGGGACGAGGGCGGGGGCGCGGCACCTGACGCCGGCTTGGCGGGGAACGGCATCTAACTGTGGACAGGGGAGTGGGCCCCGCGCCCTCCGGGCCGGCCCGCCCCCGCGGGAGCTTGGTGCCCCGCAGTACGGCTGCGCCTGGCCTGGTGCACCCTGCCGCACCGCCCCGGCCCAACCGCCCGCGCGGCCGGCACCCGGCCCCTGACGCCACACCCGGCCCGCCCGCCCGGCCTGCAGGTGCTGCGCCTGGCGTACTGCACGCTGCCGCCGGGCGACCTGGCCGCGCTGACCCACATGAGCCGCCTGGTGCGGCTGGAGCTGGCGCTGCCCTCGCTGGGCGAGGAGCTGGCCGGGCCGCGGGCAGGGCCGCCGACAGCCGGGGACGGCGGCTGCGAGGACGGCGCCGCCGCAGCTGCGGCGGCGACTGCGGCGGCGCCGGGCGCGCGTGGTGTTGGCGCGCAGGCGGGGCTGCCGGGCCCGGGCGAAGGGCTGGGCCTGGTGGCGGCGCTGGAGGCGCTGTGCCGGGCGCCGCCGCGGTCACTGGAGCTGCTGGTGCTCCAGGTGCGGCATTGCTGGCGGAGCCTGGGCCGGGGAGGGGAGGGAAGGGGAGGGGAGGGCATTGCGGGCTGGGCCAATGGGAGCGCATTGCTGGGGGCATGTGGCCACCGAGGGCGCTTGCGGGCTGCAGCCCAGGCTGCTGCTGGCGGGGCTCCAAGCTGGCCGTCCGAGCCAGGCCAAGAGAGGCCTGGAACGCTGGCCGTCTGAACCGTGTGGTCGCTGGCCCCCTGCGCCCTGGCCTGGCACCGCCCGCTGCGCGCTGCAAACACCGGCACTCCATCACAACTTGAAACACAACCTGACTTGAACATGAACACACCGCAATGCTCCCTCGCGCCGCGCCAGAACGTGGGGCCCGACTCGTACCGCGCGGAGCAGCGCATGGCGGTGAAGGCGCTGGTGGCCCGGCTGGACCGCCTGGCGCTGGCGGCGGCGGCGGAGCGGGGCGCGGGCGCGGCCGGCAGCACCGGCGAGGAGGGCCCCGTGCTGCAGGTGGTTACCCGGGCCTACGTGGTGTAGGGCGGCGGCGGGAGGGCGAGGGGGGTACGGTGGTGGGCGTGCGGCGCGCCGTGGGCTGCTTGGCGCAGGCTTGGGTGGCAGCTTGGAGAGTGAGCGGCCGAGTGCGTGCGCCCTCGCCGAGCGGGGCGGGGCGGGAGCGGGCTGCGCGGGAGGTACCGGGTATTGCAAGCTAGAACGAAGTCAAAGGAGGAATATCTGTAACCTGCGTAAACGTGAATTCATTGATATCTCCTGCGTAGTCTGGGATGAAAGGTGACGGCAGGCAGGCCACAAGGC
>BDDC01000333.1:23784-71796 GCA_001662425.1 Chlamydomonas sphaeroides
CCATGTATTGGGGGCTCCGTTGGCTGCTACTGGCGCGGGGCCATGACATCCCAGCCCAACCCAACGCAACGGGGACCGAACCTGTGCAATGGGGTTCCCAATTACAACCAGAAGGATGCCAGGAGAGGAGCAGAGACCACCTTGCAACAACCGCTCTGGCACCCCAGGTGCTCAGCAACCCGACCGGTTAGCAGGCGTCCTTGAATGGCGGTGTAGAACGGTAACAGGAAGCAATGGGGAGAGCGGGTTAGGCTGGCTGGCCGACGGGCTGCGCGGGAAGTAAGCTGGCTGGCTGAGGTGCCATTGTGGCGGGGCGGGGCCAGGAAGGGGGGCGTTGGAGATTGGCTGGGGGCCAGGAGGGCGCTCCTGCTGGAGGCTGAGTCAGCAACCTCGCGGGCGGTGGCGCAAGGAAAGCCCAGGGCCTGTGGTGGCCGCTCAGGCAGCGCGGCGGCAGCTGGCCGAGGCAAGGGGCGGGAGCTGGCGCGTGGCTGGCTGGGCGTTACATCGCGGCGCAGAGCCCAGATGGGCTCCTCCTGGCAGAGCCCACCACTCGCCGCAGGCCGGCTGCGCCTGCTGCGTCAGCCGCAGTCGTGGGCCCTGGAGGCGCAGGTAGAGTCCCACACACGAGCGCATGTGGGCACATGTCAGGCACTGCCGTGCGCCGCGTGGGTCCTACGAGTCGCCGCTGCCCGCTGCCACGCGCGTGGCCGACCCTGCCGCCCACGTCACGACCCACCGTCGACCTAACGCACCGCGCAGGCCGCGGCCTTTATCTCGCCCCCGCCGCACTACCGTACAACAGCTCCAGCTTGCCGTACAGGCTTCGTTGGCGTACACGGCCAGAGCCTTTGGCGTACAGGGAGCGGCGGCGGCGCTGTGCGCGCCGCGCATGCCGCCCTGCGTGCCCGCCGCTCCCGCTTCCACGTCCCGTACAACACACGTCGCAAAACAACACCGCCGGGGCATGCCTTGCTGGGATCGATGACTGGGCCTCCCGCCTCACGTTCCCCGCTCTCTCTCGGTTCTCCCACGCAGTGCGGGGCAGGGCGTGCGCTAGGCCGGCGCCCGCTTGCTGTCCCCCTCTCCCTCTCTCTGGCGCGTCCCCCGCCTGGGCGGCAACCGCCGGCCCGCCAGCGGCCCGGTAGGCCACCGCCCTCCCCCCCACACACACCGTGCGCGGCCCACAGCGGCGGCGCTAGTGCCGCAAGTGGTCCCGGCCTGCAAAACTGGCATGCCGGCCAGAGCCTGGCCGGCCGCGTCCGCGAGCAGTTTCCGCCACAAGGCGCGCACGCGATGCGCCCAACCCTCGCAGGCGCCTGCCCTCTCCCCTCTGCCTCCCACACACAGCAGCCCCCCTTTGCAGCATCGCGTACACAGGTCGTCGGTTGGGATGGCGGGCGGCGATGGCGCCCTGTGCGCAGCCCAATAGCTGCCATCGCGGCGCTCATGCTCTTGTGTGTGAGCGTTCATGTGCGGCCGCCGGCGGCGCTGTGCCGGCGGCCCTATCTCGGCCCGCCGCGCACCCCGCATCCCGACCCGCTATGCACGGGAAGCGGCGCCGCCGGGGCCGCACACCCCTATGAGCTCCGCAATGGTGGGCCACGGCGCCATGCGCCGCCGCCTCCATGCGCCAACCGCCGCCCTGCTGGGGCCGCCTGCAGCCGCCGCCCGCCGCCTGCCGCTGCGCAACAAGGCAGCCGCCGCCGCCTGCAGCCGCCCGGCGCCTCAGCGCCCACGTCGTCGTTCACCGGCGCCGTCGGCTCCGGCCGTCCCTCCGTGGTATGCTGCTAGAACCCCACGGCGCGCGTGCCGCCGTCAGCCCAACCCCCATACCTCGCCGGTACGGTGCGCCGCCCTGCTACCCCCACTCCCCCAGTCTTTACCACCATGCACAAACCCCGCTTCGGCCGGCCCCCGCCAACCTTCTCGATGCATGCGGCCATGCCCACACAGAGCAGTAGACAGGCAGGCCTACGGCGCCCCGCCCGCTCCTCCCGAGCCCAGCGCCGCTCAAGGCCCCGGCCCGCCCGGAAAGCCCAACTCCGCCAGGATGGCGTTCCGCAGCGCCACGTTGGGCGTGAGCATCTTGTTGGCCAGCGGCTGGCGAGTCACGGGGCTGGCGTCGTGTTGGCGCAGCCACTCCGCGATGGCGGGCCGGTTGTAGGTGATCCCTGCGTGGGGCGGCGGCACGGCAGGCGGGTGGTGGGGACGCGGCGCGCCAGTGGGCAAGTGCAGGATGCCTCCCCACCCCAGACGCCCAGGGCATACCGCAGCAAACAACGACACAGCAGCTGGGCGACCCCGGCCCGGCCCGGCTCAGCGCTCACCGTCGGCAGCCACCACGGGGTCAGCCATGAGCTGCCTGGTGAGGGGGCACAGGAAGCTGGGCGGCAGCTGCTTGAAGTTGCCCATGGACCCGGTGCGCGGCATGCCGGGGCCGCCGGGCGGCGGCGGCGGCGGGCCGCCGCCCGGCCCGCCCATGCCCTGCATACCGCCGAGGCCCTGCAGCGCCGCCGCCGAGGCCGGGTCCAGGCCCATGGGGCCCATGGCCCCTAGCCCCTGCTGGTGACCCATGCGACCGTGGCCGGGGCCGCCGGGGCCGCGCTTGGGGCCGCCGCCGCCGCCGTCGGAGCCGAAGGCGTTGGCGACGGCAGCGGCGAGGGCCGCGTTGCCGCCCGGCATCTGCTGGCCATGGCCGCCGTGGCCGCCGTGGCCGACCGGCGGCATCCGCTGCCCGTGGCCGCCGCCGCCGCCCTGCGCCTGCTGCTGCAGTAGCGCCGCCAGCGCGGCGTTCTGCTGCTGCTGCTGTTGCTGCTGGTGTTGGTGCTGCTGATGCGGCTGGCCGGGGCTCGGGCCGGGCCCGCCGCCGCCGAGCCCCAGCCCCGCCAGCGCGGCCTGCATCGACGCCCAGTCAAGGCCGGGTCCGCCGCCGGGTGCGCCAGGGCCACGCAGGCCGCCCGCCGCCGGGCCGCCGCCGCCGAGCCCCAGGTTCGCGAGCGCCTGCGACATGGCGAGATTGTTCAGCAGCGCGTTGCCCGCCGGCCCACCGGCGCCGCCGGCCGCCGCCAGCTGCTGCATCTGCTGCTGCAGCGCCTGCTGCTGCGCCTGCATCTGCAGCGCCGTGCTCTGCGCCGCCAGCTGCTGCTGCAGCGCCGCCGCGGCGCCGTCGAGGCCGCCGCCGCCGCCCGCGGCGGCGGCCGCCGCCGCCTGGCCCAGCAGCCCCTGCAGCGCGCCAATTCCGCCGCCGCCCATGGCCCCCGGCCCGAACCCCATCATGGCCGCATTGGCCGCCTGCTGCATGCCCAGCAGGCTCTGCGTCGTGTTGACGCGGAACATGCCGCCGTGGCCGCCGCCGCCGCCACCGCCGTGGCCGCCGGCGGCGTGCGCGGTGCTGGCAGCCAGATAGTCGAGCGCTCCCGCCGACATGACTCGGGGCATCAGGAAGTCGGCGCCGGGACCGCCGCCGCCGCTGAGCCCCGCCGCCAGGCCGCCGAGGCCGGCCTGGGCTAGCAGCCGCGCGGCGGCGGCATTGGCGGGGTCGAGGAGGCCGGCGATGCCGGCAGCGGCGCCGGCGTTGACGGCTGCCGCTGCGGCTGCGGCGTTGGCGCCCAGTGCCTGCATGGCTCGGTCCTGCGCCCACAGCGCCTCCTTCTCGGCCTTGCTCATGCGCTTGTAGCTGCAGCAGGGGATGTATCGGATGGATGTGGGCAGGGCGCAAGTGTGCAACCCAACACGGGCTACCAGCGTTCGTATTGCCCCGGCCTCAGGGCGATTCTCTCGCTGCTGTCCCCCTATCGCCCCTGGCGGATGAACCCCTGCCTCACCGCGCCGCCAGCTCCCTGTCGTAGTGAATGTTGTTGGGGTTGAGTTTGTTGGACAGGTTGACGGCGGGCTCGGGCGGCAGGTCGTCGTCAAGCAGCCGGGCCAGGCTGGCGGCGGCGGTGAGGCCCGTCAGGTTCTGCGTAGAGGAGGACCTGGCGGCGCGGGAGAGGTGGGCAGGGAAATTGGGAGGGGCAGTGGTAGGTGTCAGTGGGTGGCGGCACGTGGGCGACAGCGCCCCTGCCACGCATCACCCGCCCCTCCAGCCAGCCCCATTGCATGCTCGCCAACCCGGCCTGCCCCCTGCCTCAAGCCCCGCCTGCCTGGCACTAACCCGGCCACCCCTCCTCCCCGGCCCCTGCCCACCGGCTCATGCTCTTGCCGCCCGCCAGCCCCAGGTTGGCGGGCACCGTGCTGGTGTCCTTCTGGTAACGGATCACCATGGGCTTGCTGCCCGTCACGCTGGGCGCTGGCTGGCCGTCTAGTGACATCTTCGCAGCCACCGCGTGCTGGGTGGGGCGGGAGAGAGGGGCGGACCGAGGAGGTGGGCCATGGGAGGAAAGCGTGCACCTGGTTTCTCGCAGCATGTCGGCTCGGGTGAAGGCCGAGCTTAGCAGGTCGGAGGCCCCCTGCCTGTGCCCCAGCCTCCGGGTCGCCGCCTGTCATGGTGCCCGGCCGTCTTGCCGGCACCCCGTGCCTGCCTGCCCCCCGGCCCCACCTGCGGCGCCAGGTAGTTGACGAAGGCGAAGGTCTTGCCCGGGAACACGCGCACGCTCTCCAGGGGCCCGAAGCGGCTGCAGGGGAGGCGGCGGGGCACGGGTTCAGGCGGGCGAGCAGTGCGCTGGGGATGAGGCCGAGGCAGGGATGTCATGGGCTGCAAGGCGGCCGTGCTGCCCCGCTCTCTGCCTGCCACGACATTACCATGCAATTGCAACCCGCGCTCATGCAACTCACGCAAACAGCAGCTCCATGGCTAGCTTGTTGGGTTTGAGCGGGATGTTCCCCAGCCACAGGTGCCGGCTGGGCTTGCCCTCCGGCACGTCCACGGCGCCGTCGCCGTCGCCGCTGGCGCCGCTAGGGCCGCCGGCGCCATCCTCGCCTGTGCCGTCGCCGGTGCCGTCGCCGGTGCCAGCGCTGGCGGCGGCGGCGGCAAGGTGTGCGGCATGCAGAGCAGCGAAGTCGCCGACGCTGGCGGCGCCGCCGAGGGCGGCGGCGGCGGCAGCGGCGGCGCCGCCGGTCCCAAGCCCGACCAGGTGGTCCACGGAGCCGTGGTGGTAGCCGCCGAGGCCGCGGTGCATCGGAGCCGGCGGCGGCGGCGCCGGTGCCTGCGACGGCGCTGGCGCCGGTGCCGGCGGTGGCCGCGGCGGCGGCGGCGCCGCCGCCGCCTGCAGCAGGACGGCGTGCAGCGCAGCCTGCTGGTCCGGCGGCAGCAGCCCCTGCATGGCGGCCTCGAGCGCGCCGGGGCCGAAGCCCGCCGCTGCCAGGGCTGCGTCAAGGTCGCCCGCCAGGCCCAGGCCCAGCAGGCTGTCGTCGGCGGCGGGTGGAGGCGGAGGAGCCGCCGCCGCGGCGGCCGCTGCCGCCGCCGTGGCCGCGGCGGCCGTCACGTCGCCGTCGGCGGCGCAGAACCGCACGATGAGCGCCTTGCCCTCGTACGACAGGTGCTGTACGGCTCGGCCGTGGAGGGCGTGGGCGGCGCGCGAGGCGTCCTCGGGGCGGGAGAAGAGCACCATGGCGGACAGGGTGCCCGGGGCCACCATGCAGTCCTGCGGGCAGGTGGTGGTGGTGGGGCCGGTTACGGTTGCGTCGGGACCGCAGGCACAAACGGACGCAAGCTACAAGGCAAGCGGGTAATGACCAGCGTGTTCGGCCCTGCCGCCCCCGGCAACCGCCCCACCTGCACGGGCCCGAACTGCGAGCACAGCGCCTGCAGCGCGCCCGGCGGCAGCCCAGCGTTCACGTTGCCCATCCACAGCTGGCGCGACGGCCCCCGGCTTGGCTCGTCGGCCAGGTTCCACATGTCCGCGTCGGTGCCCGCCGCCGCAAGCGCCTCCGACAGCGGCGGCGGCGGCGGCGACATCAGCCGCCGCTGCCGCACCGCGTCGGCGGCGTCCGCGGCGGCCGCCATGTTGGCAAGGTCCGCGTGGCTGCCGCCGGCGCTCGGCGGCCAGGCACCGCCGGCGCTGTCGCCGCCAAGCAGCGGTGGCGGCGCCGCCGCCGAGGGCAGGAAGTTGTTGCTGGCGCCGGCGCGCTGCAGGCCGACCTGCGGTGGCGGCGCCGCCGCCGCCGGCGCGGCGCCGAGCCAGGCGTGAGGGTCCTGCGCCGCCGCCGCCGCGTGCGCGGCCTGCAGCGCCGCCATGTGCGGCGGCAGGCCGTCGATGGAGCCGCCGAGGCTGTCCGAGTACACGCTGCCGTCGCCGGCTCCGCCGGCAGAGCTCGGCGGGTACCCGCTGCCGCCGCCGCCGCCGCCGCCGTGCGACATCATCCGGCCGCCACCGCTGGCTGCGGCCGGCAGGCCGGCGGCGCCGCCGGCGTCGAGCAGGCTGCCGCCGGTGGTCTGCGGCAGCGGCACAGAGCCGTCGTGCGTGGTGCCGCCGCTGCCCGGCGGCATGCCGAGCGCGCCGCTACCGTATTGCCCGCTCGCGCCGCCGCCAAAGCCAGCGGCGGGACCGCCCTCGAACATGCCGAAGGCGCTGCCGCCGCCGCCGCCGCCGAAGCCTGAGTCGTCCGACAGGAATGAGCCCTTGGACACCACGCGCCGCATGCCCAGCATGCCACCGGGCCCGGCGGCGCCGTACGGCATCGTAATCTGCTGGTCCATGGTCGACAGCGCCGTCTGCGGCCTTCCGCCAGGAGAGGCAAACGCAAACATGTCAGACGTCGGCGGCTGGGCAGCCGCGGCCAAGTCGGCGGCCGCCTGCGCCAGCTCTGGTGGCGGCGGCGGCGGCGGCGGCGGCGGAGCAAGTGGCGGCGGCGCCGCCGCCTCCGGTGGCGGCGGCGGCGGCGCCGGGGGTGGCGCCGCCGCGACGCGCAGGCTCTCGGCCTGTGCTAGGGCGATGAGGCGTGCCTCCTCCGCCGCTTGCGCCGCGGCCTCGGCCTCCAGCTGCCGCCGGCGCTGCTCCAGTGCCGCCTCGTACTCCTCCTCAGCCGCCCTGCGGCCGAAGTCAGGGCCCAAGGCATGCCGCTCGTCAAATCGCATCCGCCCCAGGGCCCAGGACCCCGGCGCCATGAGCTCCTCACCAACGCCGCGCCCTGACACCTGCAGGAGCCCGCGAAGCAGCCGAGCCCAGAACGCAACCCGACTGGACACGACCTCCACTTGCCTGCGCTTCCGCTCCAGCTCCTCCTTGAGCCGACGCGCCTCCTCGCCCTCGCCGGGCGACTGCTGCCCAGGCGCTGGCGAGGGCCCGCCGGGCGAGCCGCCCACGGCGCCGCCGAGCTCGTGACCCCCGGCAGAGGCCTTGTGGGGCTGCGGGTGGTGCTGGGGTGCGGCGTGGTGGTGCTTGGCGGGGCCGCTGGCGGAGCCCGAGCGCTTGCTGCCCTGCGCGCCCTCCTCCTGAGGCACGCGGGCAGGGGCGGCGGCATCAGCAGGAGGAGCAGTGCCAGAGTGTCGGGGGGCACCGGGCGTCGTCCGGCCCCGATGACCCCAACGCCCAACCCCCATGCGAATTCCTGCCTCGCAGCCCCGTCCCCCCTCAAAAGGCGCTGCGGCTCAACACCCCACACCCCGCGCACTGTCTTCTGCAACGCCCCCAAGTCAGCGCACCTCCAGCTCCCGCAGCAGCGCGTCCTGCGCTGCCCGTGCCGCCGCCTCGGTCGCCTGCTCTAGCATCTGCGGCAGCCAGGTAGGCAGCAGGAGGAGGAGGGGCAAAAGTCAGCCGGCAGACAGGCAGGAACCGAGCTGAACAGCGCCGCCAGGCCAGGGCACCGGCGAGGACGGGCGCATGCCACGAAACAGCGACACAAACCCGAGGGCCCAGCTGTCAAGCCCGGGCGGTGGCAGGCGTAGGCTAGCAGGTTGGGCCGCGAGCGAGGCACCATGTCACCCCGCACCTGCGCCGCCGCCAAGTGCTTCCGCGCGCGCGCCAGCTGCAGTGCGTTGGCTCCCCCCCGCGTGCGGCGTAGGAAGTCCAGCCCCGGCCCCGCCGCCTCCACGAAGGCCGCCAGCAGTGGCGCCAGGCCGCCGGCCGCAAGCATGTGGAGCGCCGTGGCGCCGTCGCGGTCGGCGGCGTTGACGCCGTCGGCCGCCGGACCTGCCGCCGCAAGCAGCCTGGCGGCGGCGCAGACGGCGGCCATGACGTCAGCGCCCCTGACGGCGTCGTGGATGAACATGCAGTGGCAGGCGTAGCGGCAGCAGCCGACGGCAAGCAGGCCGGCGGCGGCGGTGCCGCCGCCGCCGGCGTCGGCGCCGTCGTCGAAGCGGACGCTGTCGGCGCCGCCGGCCTCCGTGAGGTGCCGTACGACGCCGGCCAGGCAGGCGAGCAAGTGCGAGGCGTAGGTGGCGGCGGAGCCGCCGCCAGCCGTCGTGATCACGGCGGTGCCGCCGCCGTCGGCGGCACCGTCAGGCGCTGCCGCCGCCAGCATGGCTCCCGCCACCGTCAGCGAGTGGAGGTGCACAAGAAACAGGTCCTTGCTGCCGTAGATGCTGGCAGTGGCGGCCGCCGCCGCCGGGCCCTGGCCCTGGCCCGCCGCCGCCGCCGCGGCGTGCTGCGCCGCCGCCGCGGCAGCCTGCTGCTGCTCCAGGCCGGCCCTAGCTGCGGCCGCCATGCGGACAACCTGCTCCAGCACCTCGGCCCGCCGGCCGCCGAGCTGCAGCGCCGCCGCGCCCGGGAACCGTACGAGCAGCACGTGCAGCGTACGGAGTACGACAGCCTGCAGCCGTACGTCGGACGCGGCGCGCGATGTGGCGAGCACGGCGTCAGCGGCCTGGCGGAGTAGCGGCATGAGTGACCCAGCGCTGTCTGCCGCCGGCAGGTCTGTCCCGTTGCTGCTCGCGACGCCGGCGGCGGCGGGTGTATGCGAGGCGGCGGCCGAGGCCACGACGGCGATGTAGTCGAGGCAGTGCTTTACCAGGGGGTCGTCCTGCACACACGACACGAATGGAGGTAGGGAGGAAGGACAGGGTTGGGCAACCACAGCGCCGTACAATCAGAGCGAGGCCAAGGACGGCCGCTGGGCAGGTGCCCATCCGAACCCATCAACCCGCTGCCCCTCGCCCCCACCTGCAGGTGGCAGCTCTGCAGCATGGACACCACCACCCGCAGAACGGGGTCGCTCAGCAGCGGCCACGCCTGCGCCAGCGGGCCACCGCCGGCCCCGCCGGCAGCGGCGGCGCCGGGCGCGGTCCTGAGGCCCAGGCAGGTGCTGGCCAGGCGGCCCAGGCTCCACACGGCGGCGCGCGCGACCTCGATGTACCTGCAGAGTGAGGGGTCGGGGCAGTGAGCACGTTAACCTGGCTTGCGGCCAGGCTCGGGACGCCCCTGGGGTGGCAGCCCATGCTCCCACGCCACCGTCACGTGCCCTGCGCTGCCCTGCTTCCCCGAGCCGCCGCCACCTCACTTGTCCTGCAGCTGCAGCCGCGCTATGTTGGCCACCGTCACAATGGCGTCAAGCAGCTCCTCGCCGCCGCGGGGGGCAGCAGCAGAGCCGCCGTTGGCGGCCGCGGCCTCGTCGCCCGTCGCCGCCGCCGCTGCAGTGGCTGCGGCCGCCGCTGCGGCGCAGCCCATCTCCGCCAGCAGCATGGCGCCCGCCTCCTGCACGTTGAGGTCGCGCCCGCAGCCGGACAGGCCTGGCGGAGGGGGAGGCCACGGGGTGGTGCGGCAGGGACGGCAGGAGCGTCGGGCCACCCGCACCCTCGCACCATCCCGCGCCACCATCCCGCACCGCTGCACCCCTGCGTTGACCCCTGCGCGCCCCGGTCAGCCGCCACGACCCCTGCTGCCGCCCTCACCCTGCATAACCAGGCCGTAGCCGCCAGCAGCCAGCAGCTCCGCAGTATTGCCCGGGTGCAGCAGGCACGCGTAGTGCAGGCAGCGCAGGATGTCCGACACGGGCCCGCAGCCGCCCTCGCCGCCGCCGGCCGCGGGAGTGGCCGCGCCGTCCGCGGCCACCGCGGCGCTGCCGGCGGCGGCGTCCGCAGGGGCTGCCGGGTCGGGCAGCTGCGGCGCTGCCGGCAGGAAGCGCGGCAGGGCGGCCAGCAGCTCCCGCACCGCGCCGCGCTCGCATAGCACCTCCTGCGTGCCCCTGCGCGGTGAGGGGAGGAAAGGTGAGGTCCGGCGTGGGAGGTTCAAGGAGCACGGGGAAACCGCCGGCTGTGGCAGTCCAGGGCTCTGTCTGCCGCCGCTGCCGCGCCGGCAGGCTGCCGCCGCCGCATAGCCACCGCGGGTGCGGCCGCGTTGTGGGGCCATGTGGGTCGGGAGTGCAACGCCCGCTGACCCCGGGAGCCTGCCGGCTGAGGCAAAGGCCAACGGCTAGGGGCGTCCCGCTGCCTCACTTGTCATAGTAGCAGCGGCAGTTTAGGCAGCCGCTGAGCGACAGCAGCGCCTTGACCGCCGCCACCGCCACCGGCGCGCTGCCGCCCGAGGACCGCAGCGTCTCCACCACCGCCGACACGGCGTCCGCCACGGACGCGGACTGCGCACAGGAGAAATCCATGGGCGAGAAGGTGGGAGGTGCGGGTGAGGCCGTGGCGCGTGTGGAGCGGGCAGGCAGCTTCGGCGAGGCGGCATGAGCCGTTGCTCTGCCGCCAGGCGGCCGCGTAACTGGGTCCCCGCCCCGCCGCCGCCTTCGTGGGCTCACGTCCCGTTCGAGGTCGGTACATGCGGAGCAACTTTGGCCCAATGCCTCCACGGCTGCGCAGGCGGCTACTTGCACCTGCACGTGCAGGGGTGGTTTGACGGGTACGAGCGTTGAGTGCAGGCACGCCACAGCGTCGTCGATCAACGCAAGTCGATCGAGCGGCGCCCAGGATGTGCCTGGTGCGGCTGCGCCGAAGAACCGCGCAGGGCACGGTGTTCGCAATGCATAACGGGATCGCGCCCAGTTGGGCCGCCAGCACAACTTTGGCCCCCGTTGCTGCCTTGAACCAGCCCACGATGCGATGTGAAGGCAAGCAAGCATGGCTGTGGGGTGGGCCTACCGACCGCGCGGTCGGGGGGCGGATAAGCCTCGTCCCCGCCCCAACTTGCCTCAGGCCCAGTTGCCGCTCTAAGCGCTCCAATTATGCTGCTCCATAGCCGCTTGACGACTTCTGGCGGCCACGACTTCGGCGCAGTATCCTGGGCATGCGCTCGCACAAGCTGCAGAAGCGAGCACACCCGCTGCGCATCTGACGCTTGTCCAGCATGCGCTGCTTGTAGCTCCGCTAGCAGCTCGGCTAGCGGGCTTGTTGCGCTCGTCGCCATAGCTTGCCTCTGCGCTCAACTCATGCTGCTACGTAGTATTATCATAGCCGTGTGGCTCTCAAACTTCGTCACTGTGCAGTTGGGTGAAGGAACGAGTGCTTCAAGCTGTGCAAGCGCGAGTGCGCGACGTCCTCCGTTGATGCAGCGTGGTCGCCGAGCCGCCTCGGGAGGCTGCAATTGCTATCTTACAGTATTACGAGTCGATACAACAGTCCCTGGAGCCGCTATAACGCTCAGGGAGATAACCGCGGCCCACGGGCCGTCCTTGCTTTAAGTACGTCTTTTGCGGCGCCCAGATGAGTGCAACAAAATGGCTGTGGATACTTGACATTGCCGCAAAAAAACCGGGTCATAGAGGGTGCGGCTTGCGCCGCGTCTGGCCCAGCTTCGCAATTTTTCCGCCAGGCAGCCTGGCTGCAGAAGTCAGCAGCAAATAGCTCAACATGCAGTACATACACACACGAGCACAAAATCATGGCCTCGCGGGGTTCACTCTGCCGCATGCGCCAGCCGCACACAACCCTACCGGGAACGTACCGGACCACGCGCAGCCCCTCGCCGCCGCACGAGCCCGCACACGTTCCCCTCCCCCCGCCTGAACCCCTCCTCCCGACTAACGGGAGGCATCAAGCGCCAGCCAGGGGCAACCCCTCCAGTGAGGCCTGTCCTGGCTGCCGACCCTTGCACTGCGCCGCGGCCCTTGTCCGCCCGCTGCCATGCATGCAGTCCCGGCCCCGGGTGCCGCGGCGGCCCCTCACGCTCCACTCCCCCTGCAGCCCACCACAGTGTCACAGTTCTGCACAGTTCAGCTCACGCGCTCGCGCACGCGCACAAGCCGCCAACGCAAGTTCGGAAACTCCAGCAGCGCACGCCGACAGCACGCGCTCCCTGCCATCAGCAGATGGAGCACTTGTCCTGCGAGCCGCCCGCTGCTCCCCCGCCGCCGCCGCTCGCCCCGCCGCGCCCGCCGCCGCCGCCCACCGCCGCCGCGGTGGCGGCCGAGCAGCGGTCCGAGTGCTGCACCAACTCCACCGGGTCCGTGAAAGTCCGGCTGCAGAAGTGACACCGGTACACCTCCCGCCCGCCGGGCCCCGCCCCCGCACCCGCGCCCGACCGCAGCAGGCTGCTGCCGTACGGCGCCGCCGCCGCGGTGGCGGGCGGCTCCGGCGGCGCCGCGCCGCCGGCGATGGTCGTCGCGCCTAGTAGCCCGTGGAGGGGGTTGGTGACGACCGCGCCGCCGCCGCCGCCGCGGCCGGCGGCGGCTGCGGAGCCCGAGCCGGGCCCCGGCCCTGCCGCGGGGTGAAAGTCCTCTACGTGCTGTATGAGCCGGGCCACCGTCTCAAAGCTGGCGCCGCACTGCGCAGCGCATTGGGCAGCAGGGCAGGGAGAGGGGCGCAGGGCGGGGTGGGGCGTGGCGGCACCGCAGGCAGGCAGAGCGGGCGGCAGCGCGGGGCGCGGGCAATGTGCCGCACCGGCACAACGATAACAGGCGCTGAAAGGTGCCGACCCCGCCCGGCGCTGCCCACCTGCGGACACGTCTCCGGCCGGTGCGGCGGCACGAGTGGGTTGGCGTTGCTCGGCGGCGCCGCTGGCGGCGGCGGCCGTGGAGCAGCGGCCGGAGCCGGTGCCGGCGCCGGCGGTGGCGCCGCCGCCGGCGCACTCTGCCAGGGCCACCGCTGCGCCGGCGGCGGCGGCGCCGCCTGCTGCGCCAGGGCGATGCGGCGGGCTGCCGTACCGCGTACGGAGTTGTCCGGGTCTTCGTACTGCTTGGCGGCCACCGCCCGCAGCTGCTGGGCGTCCAGCCGGCGGGCGGGGGCAGGGGCCGCCGCAGCCGCAGCCGGCGGCGAGGGGCCTGTCGCGGCGCGCGGCGCGCTGCCCGGGCGTGACGAGGCAGCCGAGGAGGAGGAGGTGCCGGTGGCGCGGGCCAGCAGCCCGCCTCGCTGTTGTCGGCTGGCGGCTGCAGGGTGGGGGACGCGGCAGGCGAGCGGGCGTCAGGGGCGGGCCAGCTGCGCTGGCGCCCAGGTGGAGGGGTGGGGCCTCACCACCCCGCCTGCACAGCCCATGGCCAGGGCAGGCGGCAGCCGTGCAGCCCCCGGCCCACATGAGCCCCAGGCGGCGCTGTGCCCGCTGCCTACGGCCTTTCTAGCCATGCCCGTCGCCGGCGCCCGTGGTTCGCATTGGCGCTGGGTGGTGGGCCTGAGTCCAAGCGCTGCGCCTTTGCTTAACGAAGCCATTGGGCTGCGCCGTGCACAAGGCGGCAGTATCAATGGCCTCAGGCGTTCCAGTGCCAGCAGCTGCGCGCCGAGCACGGCCCGCTAGCTGGCGGCCTGCAGGCCTTGCAGCGTTGCCGTGCAGCTTGTGGGACCCCTTCGCCCCTTCCTCAAAAACCACAAGGGGACGTCCCCGCTGCCGCTGCTCTAGCGCCTTGGGCACCATCCACGAGTGGACCGCAGCGGTGGCCTTGCTCACCCTGCGCCTCCTCACAGCCGTGGTCCCGCGGGTCCCGGTGCTTGAGGCAGATGGCCTGGCTGCAGTGCTTGCATCGGTAGCGGTTGATGGTGGTCAGCTTCTCGCGGCACCCGGACACCGGGCAGCGAGGCTTACGGTGCACCTGGCAGGAGGCACGGCAGCAGGGCCACAGCCGTGAGCTGCCTCGGCGGGGTGGCCGGCGCCGGGGAGCGGCAGGGCGACGGAGGCACGACTTGCCCCCTGGACGCGTGCGTATGAGTTGGGCAGCGCCTGCCCGCGGACCCCGGGCTCGCCTTGTTGTAGTTGGATGGGTCGCAGTCGGCGGCGCTGTGTGCGTGGAAGGCCGCGTTGGGGTCCTGCCCGGGAGCGAGCCGCACGCCTGTGGGAGCGGCCGGAGGAGAGAGACGGGTAGGAAGCGGAAATTACATTGAGCGGGTGTGGCAGTGGCATGCCGACGACCAACCCGAAGCCGGCAACCAGGAGGGTAGCTGGGTGTTTGTAAGGGGTGGGAGGGGCGCTGGTATTTTATCATGACCGGCTGGCCACCCAGCCACCCGGCGACTGAAACTACACATCTCTGTGCAGCTCCGCGCATGAGCGTACCCTTCGCGCAGACCGGGCAGACGATGATTGTCGTCTCCTTGGCACCCGAGTTTGGGCACGCGTGCGCTGCATAGCTACGATGATCAAGGCAGAATACGCGGCTACAGCAATCGCACTTGAAGGGCAAGAAGTCGACCTGTCTACAGTGGTCCACGCTGCAATGCTCTCCAATGCCCAGGACCTGGCCCAGTTCGTCGGGTGAGTCCATAACGATGTGTATTGCTGCACGGCGTTGTTGTGTATGCAGTGACCGCGTGTATGCTCCGGGGCATTCGGACGGTCGCGGCGATGACCTGTCCCCTGCCATCACGCGAGTGCCCGGCAGCCCCGCGTAATACCGGGCCATCACATGAAACCCAAAGTCCCCAGAAGCCCCCCGAACCTTCTCATACACACTGCGCAGGCTTACATGAGTCAGTCGAATGGCCTGACCTGCCGATAATTTACCCTCTGACGCCGTCAGGGGCGCCCAATGTCTTCCCTGCCTATGTACCAGGGTTTTACGACCGGTGGCCCCCGTGGCCCCCCACCCCCGCCTCTTGCTGTTCTTGTGGTCCGCAGGCGACTCGTCCGCATCGCAAGCTGAGTGAGTCGCATCTCGGGGCCCTCTTCTGCTGGAGCGGGGCACGTCGCCTGGCCTGGACAATCAATCACCAGGGAGCGTGAGTACCAGCATGCAGCCAGAGAAGGGTAACAGAGACAACCGCCAGTACTGGCAGCCTGGGTAAGAGCCGTGGCTGGACAATCAAGGACACTGTGGCCTTACACCTTAGTGGGAGGTCCATCCGTCTCCAGCCCTGGGTCTCCGTCGCAAGACACGTGGTGTCACGCCGCTACTCGCCTACCGGCCACCAGGAGCACTTGCTCCTCTCAAGCGCACAGTTGCTTTACAAGTGTGCAGCCACGGAGTCGCACAGACCTCAGCCCTGCACTGTTCCACGGCACCAGAACAATTGCCTCCGCCCTCCCCCAGGCGCTGCTATCTGCGCTCGAGCGCACCGACGCTCCTGTGACCGCCATGCGCGCATCTCTCACGCTGCCTCTCCACTCCTTGCCCACTCTCACGACCACACCATCGCCTTTTTGGTCCAACAGCCTGGCTGGTAGGCGCCCAGCAGACAGCGGCCGCACTGCAGCGGACGGCGGCGCAACGAACCCCGCCCGCTGGCCCGTGCCGTCAGTCCTGCCTGCAGGCCCTCCTGCGCCTGCCCCCCTGTCCGGTACCACCCAGCATCGCTCTCTCGCTCGCGCGTCAGCAATACCCGCAGTCGCCTCATGTCACATGAAAGAACTCGCACTCGCGTCACCTGCCGTCAAAGTCCTCGCCGCCGGCATCACGGGCGGCATCAGCTAGTTGGGGTCATGGTCCTTGAAGCGCGAAACCAATCCAAGGCCTTCAGGTTACTAGTCCAAGTACCCTCTCCGCTAGAAGTTACTCAATCGCGTCTGCTCATAGCTCCATCCTGCGTCCGTCGATCAGCCGTAGTCCTAGTCCCTGGCTGCTACCGCTGCTGCCCAAGCCCCACCCATCATCCCGAGCGCATCTACAGCTTGCTACGCACAGCGCCCGCCGCCGCCGCGGCGCCCAGCGCGGCCGAGATCTGCTCCGCAGCGCGCTCCGCCGTCTGCATGGCGCCCTGCGAGCAGCGGGCCACCACGGCACGAGGCACTGCATCAGTGCGCACGACATGGAGCCGCAACAACAGCACGGTCATGCCAGACGTGTTGCGTGCCCCAAGGCTGCACTCCCAACACACGCACACATCGCAGGGCGCAGTGCCTCACCTGCATGCAGGGGTTGACCGACTCGTTGGTGGCCTCGCCCGCGAAGAACAGCCGCCCCGCCACGGGGGCCGCCAGCGCCGAGCGGTCGCCCGCCTCGGCCCCCAGGGTGGGGTACGTGTAGGCGCCGCGCACGTACTTCTCCTGCGGGGGATGCGGGAAGGCAGGGCGGCAGAGCGGGGCCGGATGTAAGCTGAGGCCGGAGAGCTGCGGTATGGGCGAGGTAGGGGGCTGGGGGCTGGTGGATGGCTGCTGTGTGCCCAAGCAAAACGGCCGTGGCTCGGAAAACAAAGCATTAGTGTTATAGGGTCAGGAGTCCCCAACGTATTTTTCTCCTCATTGCCGGGGCAGCTTGCTGGGTGAGCGGTGGATGTGGTTAAGGTGGGCCAGTGACGACCAGCGGCGGGGTCGCGGTGCGGTGCGGTGCTTGCTGCCAATCGCCGAGGCTCAGAAAACAAAGCATTGATAAGGTCAGGAATCCCGGACTGTATTCTCCTCAGGGCCGCGGCGACCAGCAAGTTCGTGCCGTGGGGCTGGCGTGTGCGCGTGTGTGTGCGGTGCCCGTGGGGTGCTGGCGTGCTGCGGCAGCAGCCGGTGTAGCGGCTCAGGTGGATTAACTGAGATAAATCTCAAGGTCACGGTTGGTACCAGCCATTTTGTTCATCAGCGCCGCTCGGCCGCCAGTGCGGTGCGCACATGCCCCGACAGCGTGCAGTGCAGGGCCGTGCAATGGCCCAAACCTGATGCTGCGCCCATCCCACCCGCCACCCTGCGACGTCCACAAAGCCCACCGCCCTTCGCCCCACCATTCCCCCTTTCCTCGGTCTCGCCCACCTTGGACCAGTCCACCACCTTGCTCTTCACGAAGCAGCTCGAGGCGGGCCGCGCCACCCCGCCTGCCGAGCCAAACACCTCGTCCAGCTGCGCCAGGAAGGCCGCCACCACCTGCTCCTCGGGCATGCCAGACACGGCGTCCGCGCGCTCGCCCGCCAGGAAGCCCACAATGTACCAGGGCGTCGCGTCGTCTGCGGCGAGCAAAGCAGGGAATCAGGAAATGGAAATTCAAAGCCCGGGGCACAGCAGCCTGCGTCAATCTGCGCTGCACGCCGACACCCGCTTCTGTGCACCCCCTGCTCCCAGCCCCGCTGGGACCCCTGCCAACTGCTCACTGGGGTGCGTGACGGGGTAGTCGAGCATCCAGAACTCGGGCACAAAGGCGCCGGGGCACACCACGTCGTACATGTTCTCCGACCAGAAGCGGCGGCTGAACGACAGCAGCACCTTGACCGCGTTGCCCATGCGCACGCGGCTGATGGCGGCCGCCTTGGGCGCCGGCAGCGGCGGGCTGAAGGCAATGGTGTTGGACTGCGCGCGCAGAGACGGGCGGCGCGGCAGGCGATGGTCAGGCACGGCTTGGACGAGGCGCCGGCTGGTGCGCTCTTCGCCGCGACCATGTCACCACTTGCGCGCATTGCAGCCAACAAACCACGCCTCCCTACCACCCGCACACACACGGGCCCCCCGCCGCACCTGCAGGATGCTGATGGGCACCGTCACCAGCACCGCCTTGCACCGCACCACGCGCCCGTCCACGCAGCGCACCGCCGCGCCGGGGCCCGGGCCGTACTCGATGCCGGCCACGGGCCAGCAGGTGCGGAGGCGCTGGCGGCCCACCGCGTCCGCCATGTGGGTGATGACGGCGCCCATGGAGCGGTCCATGAGCAGGTACGTTTCGCCTGTGGGCACCGAGGAGAGAGGGAGCGGGGGATGGAGGGGGCATGGCGGCAGCAGCGTTAGGGTTAGGACAGCGAGGGCTGCCGTGGCTGCGACCCAGACGGGCAGGCCTCTTGTTGATGCGGTATCTTCACGACCCCTGTCGTGCCCTGCCAGGCAGCCAGGCAGCGCGCACGCACCAGAGTCCCAGGAGCGGTTCTCGTGGATCATCTCGCGCAGGCCCAGCTGCCGCAGCGAACAGCCGAAGTCGTTGGCGTAGCAGGCGTCCGCCACAGCCACCTGGCGAGGGGTGCAGCCCTTGGCCGCCATCCACTCGGCCGCCGACACGTCGCGCCCGGGCGGCGGCGGCTGCTCGTCGCCGCAGTCGCCGAACAGGTCGTGCACCTGATGTACGTCGTGTGGGGCATCGGGTAATGGGCGGGCACATGCAAGCGTCAGGCAGCGGTCAGGGAGCAGCGGCTGTTGCAGGTAAGGTAGGGGTACCGGGATAATGCGGGGCAAGGCGGGAGCGGAACGCAGGAGGCGGGCGGACCTTGTCGATCTCGTCGTCGACCTGCTCGTCGTTGACAAGGCCCTGGCCGCCCACGTTCTTGCCAAAGTACCACCAGTCGGGCCACTCCTTCTCGCGAAACTGGACGCCCAGCTCCTTCTCGGCGAAGCGCACGAGCGGGCTGTTGCGGCCGTGCACGAACTCAGGGCCAGCCTCGATAGCCCAGGGGGCCATGCCATAGACCTGGGGGTGAAGAGGCCGGGACCGGTCGGCTGTCAGCCTTGTCCACAGAAGCAGTAGCGGCGTTTCCACGCAATTGGGCGGTTTGGTGGCTGCGGAAAAGCTCTTGTTGAGGGCAGCCGCCGCAGCGATTGTCGGCGGGCGGCAAGGCCTTACAGCCGCCGAAGCCAAGCGCGCCGCCAACCGCAGTCACCATGCTGCGCACCTGCTTGATGCGGCCGCCGACGCGGTCCTGAGCCTCGAGCACCACCAGGTCAGGGAAGCGGTCCTTCAGCAGGTGGGCCGCATACAGCCCCGACAGGCCGGCGCCAATGATAGCGACGCTGTGGTAGGACTCCATGGCTGCAAGAATACGTTTATCGTGCCCTTGGTGAGGACTGCGGTAGCGGCAAGCTGGTGTGCAAGGTATCACCGGCGGCTTGGCCGCCTTGCACCCTCACGGCGGCGCACACATATGCATCAAGTACGGTACAAATGTACACAGGACAGCACCGGTCGGCTTTGGGCAACGCTGCATCGAGCCCCAAGAAAGTGGGCGCATGGGGCAACCCAGCATGAGGGCCAAACCCAGCGTCGTAACTTACTTTTGCAGCAATTCTATTGGGCATTATACTTGACTTGGAATGTGCACGTCTTGCTGTGCAGTCCTGCTTTGACGCATTCCATACGGCTTGGGTGCGCCGCGATGGGCTTCCAATTGACCCCTGAATCTCTCCGGAAGCACTGTAGAGACCTCAAATTGTAAGCGAGGAGCCTTGGTGCTCGCAAGGTCAGCGTCGAGATTGACCCTAACGCACACGGCACGCAGGTACTCGAGCTGTCCTGAGCTCAACGATGTGCTCCACCTTCAATGCAAGGGCATTGCAAAGCTGGAGAACCTGGATGTGAGCTTGGGCGCGGACCTGTTACATAGACGCGTGACCGGCTGGAAGCGATCAGAGCGCAGCATGCGCTGATAGTGCAACGTGTGCAGGGGAACTGGAGGGCGTCACAGCGCCAGATACTCCAGTGCCATGTGAGATGCCGACATGTGCCCTAACCCCGCAGGCCTACACGGGGCTGAAGACGCTCTATCTGGAGCAGAACTGCATCTCAGATATCGAGAACATCGATATGCTAGTGAACCTCCGCTGCCTGTATCTCGGCAAGAACCTCGTCCACTCGACGTTGGGCCTCCAAGCCCTGACCGCGCTGGAGACGCTGGACCTGGCGGACAACGTGATCACAAGGATCACGGACCTCTCCAAGCTCCCAGTCCTCAAAACGCTCAACATATCGGGCAACAGGCTCAGCACGGTGGACGATATCCGGGACCTGGCGGCGTGCTCCCAGCTGCAGTCCCTAGACATGGCCTCCAACCGGCTTGAGGCCCCCGCGGTGGTCGACTTCATCGCGGCGCTGCCCCTCCTCTACCTGCGGCTCATGGGCAATCCCTGCGTCAGCAACTACCAGTGAGCCACAGGCCGCCGGCCCTGCTCCCACAACACTGGCCCAGCTCCACCCGTCTCAGCCAGCGCCTACCCGCTCACCCGTTGCCACCTTGCCGTACCCGGGGCCAATCACCGCAGGAATTACCGCAAGTCTCTGCTGGCACGCATGACTCAGCTGAACTACCTGGACGATTCCCCGGTGTTCCCAAAGGACCGCCGCCTTGCGCTAGCCTTCATGGAGGGAGGTGGCATGGAGGCGGAGCGCGCCATGCGCGATACCATCCGGTGCGGTCCGCGCCAGTCTGCAGGGCGCACATCGGCGTGGCGCGCAGGAGCCGGGCCGGCATTGGAGGGAGCTGTGCACGGGTGGGGTATGGTACGGCTCGTGCCTTACCGGCTGAGGTCCCGGCTGCCGCAGGCGTGAGGAGGAGGAGACGCGCGAGGCGCACCGGCGGGCGTTTGACGCCATGGTGGAGCGGGCGCGGCAGCAGCCGCCGGAGCCGCACGACCCCATGCGCTTCAGGGCCGTGCCGCCGGGTGCGTCGTGGGTGCGGGGCGGATGGTGGCGCAAGGGGCCGTGAGCCCCGGGGGCGGGGGCGCCGACGAATGCTCAACTGGATTGCCGGTGCCCTGCAGAGGGGTGCATGGATCCCTGAGAGACAGCTGCCTGCCTTGGGCCTCTTGCAGGGGAGAGCGACAGCGACGAGGAGGGGCTGCCGGCGCTGTACCGGCGCAGGAACCGTGGCTCAACAGCCGCGACGCAGCCTGCACCTGAGCCCGCGCCCGCCGAGGCCGCGGAGGCCAACGGCGGGGCCGCGGCTGCAGAGGATGAGGATGCTGAGCCCAGCAGCAGCGCAGCGCGCGCCGGTGACAGCGCAACAGCCGCCAACTGCGGGGCCGTGCAGACACCGCAGGCACCGCATGCCGCGGCCGTAGCGGGTGCTCCCGGGCCCGCGGCCGGCAGCAGCGCCGAGACCTCGGGCAGCAGCGGTGGTGACGCAGCGCCGGCGTCAGCGACGGTGTCCTTCCCAGCGCCTGGTTCGCTGACGGTGCGGCTGGAGCAGGAGCTGCGCCAGCTGGCGGCCGAGCATCAGCAGCACAGCGAGGCGCTGGCCAACGGCCGCAGTGGCGCGGATGGGGCGGAATCTGGGCCGGGGCACGCGCACGGCGACGCTGCCGGCCCGGGCCCGGGCGCCGAGGCGCTGCTGCGCGACTCCATTGCGAGGGCGCAGGCGGGCGTGGCGTCCAACTTGTCGGTTGGGGCGCCAGCGTGGCAGCAGGCGGGCGGCGCCGACGCGGGGCTCGCGGCAGCGGTGGCCTCGCAGGTGGCAGGCGGGGTCAGGGCTGACTTCCGGTGAGCGGCCTTCAGGCCTCGGGTTTGGGCAGCATGGGCATGGTGCTGCAGCCATGCGGGGTCTTGCATGCTGCATGAGCTGGCGCAGCGGATGGGCCGCTGGCCGGCTTATGAAGGGTGTTGGCGTGGGCTAGCTCACCAACCAGTCGGTGTTAACGTCAGCTCACCAACCGGGGGCCGCAGGGAGGAGCTACGCGAGCGCGCCATCGCTCGGGCGGCGGCCAGGGCGGAGGCAGCGAGCGCCATGACCGCCGCGGCCGCCGGCCCGGCTTCGGCCGCAGACGGCGCCGTGCCGTCGGCAGCAGCGGCAGGTGGCGGCGGCGCAGGGCCCTCGCCCCGCGGCGCAGCACATGCGCCCCGCGGCAGCCGACCGGTGTGGCGCACGCCCAATTACCAGCGGCTGTGGAGCATGGCCCTACAGGTGGGCGAGGCGCAGGAGCAGCAGCAGCGGACGGAGCAGCAGGGCCAGGGCCAAGAGCAGGAGCCGGCCTCGGCCGGGCCGGGGCTGCTCCAGTACAGCGCGCCGCAACAGAGGCCGCCCGCGGACCCCGGCCCAAGCTCGGAGCCGGGGCAAACGGCGGACCTTCCGTCCCCAGCGGCGGCCGCCGCGGACTCAATGCCGTCGCTGGAGGTGCTGGCGGCGGTGTCGGTCTCCTCGGGCCGGGCCGCACCCACGCCCGACGAGGCGCAGAGCATTGCGGACTCGGCCATGGGGTACGACAGGGTGCAGCGCGCCTCACATGGGGGACTGCTCTCGCACGGCGGCCGGCAGCGGGACGCGGACCTCGACTCGGCGCGGTCGCGGGGTGAGGGCGTGTCGGATCTGGATCTGCGCGCCGCGGACGTGGATTTGGATTCGGCGCGCGGGATCCGACCCGTGGACCTGGCGGATATCGACTCGGCGCGGTCGTACTCGCGGCCTCAATCGTCGCGTGGCGACCCCGCCAGCGGGGATGAGGGCGACGGCGAGGCCGGCGGCGACGAGGCCGAGGTGGCGGCAGAGGACGTCGAGCTCGACGTGGCGGAGGCTGCTGGCGGCGCCGCCGCGGACAGGGACCGGGACCTGTTTGCGCGCTACTCCATCACTACCTACGGCAGGGGCGACACATCGCACCTGCGCCAGCGCCGCAACTCGGGCGGGGCGGCGGCGCTGGCCGGCGGCGCGGCGCCCGCCGCCGCGCCGTCGCCGCTGCGCCGGTCCTCGGCCGTGTCGGACGCGGAGCCGCCCCACACCGACGGCAGCGGCGAGGCTGGCGGCGGCCTGGCGGTTGTGCGAACTGCAGCGCAGGCGCAGCCCGGCGGCGGTAGCCTCCTGTCACCGATTCGGAATCGGGACCTTCGTGACAGCCCTCGAAGCCGCGACGCTGCCGGCGAGGCGGCCGGCCCCGAGGCACTGCACGTGGCGGATCGCGGCGACTCGGCACAGGACGTCCGAGCGGCCACTGGCGCGGGTGCCAGCGCCGGCAGCCAGCACGCGCCCCTGCGGCGGACGGACACGGCGCGCGCCATGGGCGCGGTGAGCATGCTGGACGGCACTGGGGTCGCTTCGGTGGGCGCGAGTACCGCCTGGGCCCTAGCGGGGCATGGGGCGCTGCACGACTCCCTGCCATCTCGCCGCTGCGTCCCCAACAACGCCTGCCTGCTGCCCCGCTCTCGGCAGGGCGCCTCGACCCTTGAGCCGGAGCTGCCCGCACCCGGCCACAGCCACGGCACGTCCACTACCGCCGCCGCCGCCTCCCACGCGCCGCCGCGCCACTACGACTCGGACAACGAGCTGGCCTCGGGCAGCGGCCACGGCAGCGGGCGGGGCAGCGAGCGCGGCGAGGGCGAGGTGTTGGAGGACCCGGCGGAGCTGCTGCAGCGCGCGCGCTCCATCCTCACGGCGTCCGCCTCGGAGGGGGGCGTCCCCCCTGGCGCCGGCTCGGGCCCCAGCGGCAGCCTGCCTGTGCGGCGGGGCAGCGCCACCTCGCAGGCGGACATCTACCACCAGCTGGCAGGTGCGCGGGGGGGCAGGCAGAGCAGGCAGGCGGGGACCAGGCCCCGAAGCATGAGGCTTTAGGGCGCGCCAGCGCGCCGCGGTGGGCGTGGGGCCCGCCGCTGTCCTGGCTCAATGTGCACCGCGCTGTCACCTGCCTTCCTGCCTAATCCTCCCTCCCCCTGCCCCGCCACCACGCCTGAAACCCCGGCCCACGTGCCCCATCCGCCCTACCGCCCCCGCGCTGCCCCACCCAGGCCAGCTGCAGGACCCTGATACGCTGGCCGCGGCCCGCCAGGCGGTGCTGGGCAGCTCGGCCGGCTCCTCGGGCCGCCTGGGCAGCGGGCCGCTGGGCCATAACGAGCGCCAGCAGCAGGGCGGCCCGGCGGCGGCAGGGCTGCGGTTGACGGGGCTGCTGGATCTGGACTAGGAGGGGCCGGGACGTTGGTCTGGGCAGGCCTGGTGGAGCAAGGGTGCTGACGGCTGAAGCGGGGGAGCGGCGCGCTGCGGCCGCACGGAAGGCGGGGCGCGTGTAACCGTGCCTGCGCTGTGTCCGCCCGCTGGCGGCCCTGGCTCCGTTTGCGCGCCTGCGTTGGAAGCGCGCAAGCCATCAAGCGGTCCAGCAGGCCGGCCTCTTGTAAACGAATGTGGCAGGCGCTTCAAAAGTTCAGATGCGTACGGGCCGAGCGCTGTGGCCGCCGGTCCGTGAAGGGTTGCGGCCCCTCGGCGTTGGCGGCGGCGACTGCGTGTGTCCTGGCGCTGGTACCCATGACACAGCGGGTTGTGGCCAGGGCCCCCGCACCCACTCAGAAACCGATTTACCCGGAAGCTCCCCCGGGACCTCCACATGGACATCAGCATGCCCCGCCCTCTGCCGCCTGCCTCCACCGCCCCCATGCTGCGGCCAGCGCGGCCAGCGGTCTGGCAGCCCGGCGATGTGCGCATGAAGGTATTGGGCCTGCACCCCAACCCGTCCAACGACAAGCCAGAAGACGAGCAGGTACAGCCCAGGACCCTCCAGGACAGGTGCCAGGAGGCCTCCCCGTCGCCCAGCTCCGGCCCCCCACGCGCACCCTGCTCTGCTGCGCAATGGCGGGGCTGGCGCCGACACAACGCGCCATGCAGTGTGCCAACGAACAGGGGGCCCGGCATGAGGCCGCCAACGGCCACAGCCAGGTACGTGAACACAAGTCAACACTGCAAATGCTGGCGCCCCCTTCCCCCGTACAACGCCCGCCTAGTGCCAAGCTCCGCCGCCAGCCGTCACGGCCCGTCCGACTACACCTTGCCCTCCGACAAACCATAGCTCGCCTTGCCCCACGCCACTCGCTGCCCTGCCCCTGCCCTGCCCTGCCGTGCCCCTATCCCGCGTGCCCCACCACGTACAGCACGCGCAGCTCCGAGTGCACCGCCCCGCCACGCAGCCGCTTGGCCGCGCTGCGCTCCGCCGCCGCCAGGAAATCCTGTCGGAAGGCCGCCAGCGCCTCCGGGTCCAGCGCCGCCGCCGGGGCCGTCGCAGCGGCTGACGGCGGCGAGGCGCCGCCAGCGCCGCTGCCGCTGCCCGGCTTGCCGGCAGCGCCTCCCGACCGGCTGGCTGCTGGCGAGGACAGTGGCTGCGGCGGTGGCCGGTGTGCGGAGGACGGGCGCTGCGGGCCAAGGGACCCGAGCCGCGGCGCGGTGCCAGGTGACCCCACGCTCCGCGACGGAGACACGGCCGCCACCGCCGCGCCGCCTGCCGCCCGCCTGCGTGTCGCTTCGGAGCCGGCTGCCCCGCCCAGGGTTCCACCCTGCCCTGCGCCGGCTGCCTTGGGCCCCACCACACCCTCGCTCCCTCCGCCAGCCGCGCTGCCGCCGGCCTGGCCGACAGCCCCCGGCTGTGCCTCGCCGCCGTTGGCCGCGGCCAGGATGAGATCTAGCCTGCGGCAGGGTGCGGCAGGAGGGCAGGGAGGAGCGGATGGAGCAGGCCCCCGCAGGGAGCGGGAACGAGCTCAGCCAGGCGAGCTGAGAGCCCTCTGCCCTCTCCCCTTGCCCCCAGCCGCCGCCATCTACTCCACGTCACCCTTGCCTGTGTTGGGGGCTGGCCACCGAGCTGTCCCAGGCAGCCTCCGCGTACGCGCGGGCGCTGGACGCGGCGGCCGACCAGCTGACCGCCTCCTCCACCACCTGCAAGGGCCACGGGAAGGTGGATGCAGCGAGTGACACGGCATGATCCAACCGAGCCTGGTCAGTGGCCACGTGGCCTTCATCAACAGGTACGCCCGCTGGCAAGGCACTCGTCTGCCATGTAGGACCGCCGGAAGGCGCAACTCCTTCTTAGAGCCAACACAGCCCCACCTGCAGCCGACTGTAGCCAGCACCCTCCATGAGCGCACTGAGCGACTCCCGCGAGGCGCCGCCCGCCGCCGCCAGCGGGTCGGTAAAGAGCGGCGCCAGGCCGTGGGCGGCGGCGAGCTGGTAGAAGAGGGCGGTCTCGGGGTCGAAGGGGCTCTGCCGCAGCCGGAGCGGGAGGGCCGCGATGGGGTGGTGACCGCAGTGATGGGAGGCACGCCAGCGGTCCCAGGCGCGGCGCACCTCGATGATCCGTTGCCCCGCCCCCCACGTTGCAGTCGGCCGCAGCCAGGCCGTGCCAGGGCTTGGGCGTCAGAGGCCGGGGCCGTGCATGGGGCCAACACAGCCCAGAGAGCACCTTCTGCCGCATCCCTGCCCCGAACTACGCCCAGGGCGGCCCTCACAACATGAGCTCATCTTCAAAGCAGACTGGCAGCCCCCCACCTTGTAGCAGTTGGCCGCCAGCCAGCCGCCCGGCCGCAGCCAGCGCCGCCACCACTCCAGCGCCGCCGCCGGGTGCGTCATGTACGGCAGTACGGCGCTGGCGGTGATGACGTCAGCGGCGGCGGGCGGCAGGCTGAGGTCCTCCGCGTCCGCCTGGCGCACCTGGGCGTGGCGCAGGCCGGCAGAGGCCAGCGCCCGGCGGGCCTGCGGGGTGCAGCGGGAGCGAGCAGCAGACAGGGCTTGTTCCTGGTGTGTGCATGGTTTTGGTTGGTAAGCGTTGGAGCAGAGGGCATGCAAAGGGCACGAAGCGATACGCGACACCGCCAGGCAAACGTGTGGTGCTGGAAGCGCGCTTCGCCGCGCTTGGTGTTCCAGCACAGGCACCGGCCTCAGCCGCGCCGGGGCCCACGCGCCCGTCGCCGGCGACGGCTCCACCAGAGCGTGCCTACTCTTGCTGCACGTGGGCTCAGGCTCGTGCGCGCACTCACCGCCCGCACCATGCCCGGGGAAACGTCCAGCCCCAACACAGAGCCGTTGGGGCCCACTGTGCGGGCGGCGCCCAGGACGAGGGACCCCGTGCCTGGGGACGGCAGGGGCAGCAGGGAGCCAGCCAGGGCAGGTGCACAAGGCAGCTGTGAGCTCGCCTTGCCGAGGGGTCATGGGCTTAGCGCCCGGATGGGGCGGGGGTGGTGCGTTGCTGGGGTTGACGGAGGCGTTGGGGTCCGGGGGTAGGCGCTGCGGTGGCAGCGGCGACGGCCGGGGCAGAGCGCCGGCGCACGTCCAGCAACCTGCCGGCGATGACTCCAGACCTGAGCCGATGTCAATCACGCGCTGTCCGCGCTGGAGCTGCGCAAGGGCCAACGTTCGTCGGCCAATCGTTTCCGCCAGCATGTTGCCCCGCGGATCGGCGCCGGCGGCGCTGGCCTCCTCGTCAAAACTCTCCACCAGGGCTCGGCGGTAGGTGGCCACTGCATATGGCAGGCAGAGAGGCCCCCCAGGCGCGGCTTGGCTCAAAGCCGCGGCGTGGGAGGCGACGCCCCGCAAAGCGGATGAGGTGGCCATGCGTGCCGATGGGGACGAGTGTAAGCGACCAGGTGCAGAACACAGTGTTTAAGGGGGCATGAATTGCTATGTTTTCACATGAACATAGTATTGCAGCAAATCGCGGCATAACAGAGTCGGTCCCTGAATCCGGTTCCAACATTGCCCAATGCAGACTTCGGCTCCCAAACCCGGCCACCCCACACCCCAGCGCCCTTACAGCATTTAACCTTGCATAACCTCACATTGAGAAAGGGCGCTTTGGTGGAATTCGGAAGAGAGCTCTGCATTCACGGTGACCTTCTTAGAGCAAAATCGTGCCCCACCACACCCAACCTACCCGAGCCTGAACTCAGCTGAAGCACGGCGTAAGATTCGCACGCAGACTGCAAGCCGACGACCCCGCGGCCCAGAGCATTTACGCTTGCTGCGCTAGGGCGCAGCCCCCCTTAAGGCCGCTGCTGTAAAACAGTGCTGCGTAGCTTACTAGCCAACTTGGCGCGCCAGGCGTGAGGCCCCGCTGAGGGCCACCGTTGTCACAACCTCGCGCACGCCACAACAGTATCGCTAATGGCGGACTACGATGATGGTCGTCAGGTGCGACACACAGAATCTGTCGCCCTGTGCTGGAGGCCGCGGCCCTCCATGGCTTCGAGGTTCAACGTACCAGCGCCACTGACACTCGCTCTACCCGCAATGGTCTGCAGGAATACATACCTGCCGGCCGAACAGGGCGGCCGCTGCAGCGGCCCCTCTCCGCGGTCGCGCACAAGTAAGGGCAGCGGTTACGAGCGCAGCCCAGAGCAAATTCGTACACCGGCAGCGCAGTTAATTCGCTTATGTGGTCGTGTACACCGACGACGTGGTTTGGGGGCGGAGTCCGCGCTGCTGCGGTTTCGCCTCCATGTCGTCCCCCTACGGACGCCCGCCCCCATACCAGTACTACCAAGCCGCCCTGCGCTTTCCTCGTGTAGCTTGCCTGGGTCTGCCCGTGTACGAGTGCGCGCTCATTCACCCTGACCATCCGCCACCCGTCCCCGCAGCCGCCCGAGCCCCCCGCCGCAGCCTCACAAGGCTAACACGTTCGGGTGAGCACCGCCGCCAGCGCGGCCACCGCCTGCCTCCCAATCCCGACCGTCACATCAACACCGCCGCTGCCCTCCGGCCTGCTTTTGGCGGCCGCCACAGCCCGGCGCCTCAACCCTGTCCGCGGCCCGCGGCGCGCCCTAACCCGTCGCCCATCCACCCCATCCACCACCCTCGCAGCACTGGCCGTCGGATCCACTCCGCAGCACCCTACCGCCGGCCAATGACGGCGCAAGGCCCGGAGCAAGGGGGCGCGAGGAACGCCTGGGGCGAGCAGCCCGCGTCCTCGCCGCGGTTGCTGTACGGCGGCGGCTCCTCGCCGGCGGGCGGGCTGTTTGGCGGCATGGAGCCGGCGCCCCGCATGCAGCGCGAGCAGGGGCGGCCCATCCCGTCCCAGGAGCGCGAGGCGCTGGACGAAGAGCTGCGGCGGATGCGGGTGATCATGGCCGGCCTCAAGAACCAAAACGTGAGCGGGGAGGCTCGAACGCTGCTCACCGGGGGTTCGTGCAAAGCCGCACCGGCCAGGGAAGAGCCGGCCCGGCGGTGGAGGCCGACCTGCCTTGCCGTGATCCCGCGCAACCCGTCCGCAGACGCTCCTGCGCACCGAGCGGCAGCGCCTTGAGGAGGAGCTGGGCCGTGCGAGGACCAACCTGGTCAAGGCGGAGGAGGTGCTCAACGTGCGCGAAAAGGCGCTGAGCCCCACCATGTGAGGGCGCAGGAGGGCAGGGGCAGGGGCAGATGGGCCCTGGAAATGGGGAATAGAGGACATGGAGGGGGTTGGCAACGGGGGGGTCGTGGAGTGCCGAAGAAGAGCGACAGCGCTGACTTGCTGCTGTCCGCCTCTCGCGCCCTCAGCGGCATGAGCCAGATGTACCGCACGCCCGAGACCACGGCGCTTGTTACGCGGCTGCGGGAGCAGGTCCGCGCGCTGCGGGCGGAGAAGGACCGCTTCAAGGGCGACCTGGAGGAGCTGCTCAAGGCCACCAAGTGAGCAGCGGCAGGGAGAGGGACGGGTGCGGAAGGGCCGAGGAGGGGGAGGGCAGGCCCCATGCTCCACGTCCGCCTATGAGCTAGCCCAGCTCCTACCCAGCTCCTCGCAGACCACGCCCGCACCCCGCCTCGTCCGCCTCCCCTGCTGCCGAGTAGGGCCACCAAGGTGGCTGAGCTGCAGTCCGAGTCGCACGCGCTGGGCGTGGAGCTGTCGCGGCAGCTGGAGATGACGGCCGTCATGCGCGCGCGCATGGAGGACGCCGAGGCGCTGGCCGCCGAGGCGCAGCGCAAGGCCGAGGCCGCCGAGGCGCTGGCGCGCGAGTTCACCGAGGCGGGCGGCAGCATGCCGCCGGCGCCCGCGCGCCTGGCGCCCGGCAACACCATTGCCGCCAGCCGCGTGCGCAAGACCATGGCGGCGCTACAGCAGGCGCACCGCGTGATGCTGAGCCAGGCCACGCTGCTGCGGGCCGTGTTCCCGCCCGGCACCAGCATGGAGGGCCTGGCGCAGCGCGCGGCGCTCAAGGCGGCCACGGCGGGCGGCACCGAGGTGCTGCGCTACCTTCGGCATCACCTCAACAAGTGAGGACGGAAGTGGGAGGGGCAGATGGGGCCTGGGAGGGACCGGGGTGGGCGATGCGAGAGAGCGCTGCGGATGGGAGCAAGGTCCAAGGCCGCCCGGCTGGTCGCATCGCCTCACGCCCTCCACCTCGGCTCGTGTGCCGCGCATCCAGGATCACCACCGAGCTCAACGGCCTGCCCGGCGGCCGCATGGACCCGCTGGCCGGCGAGGAGAGCCAGGGCGCCGGCGCCAGCCCCGGCGGCAAGCCGCCGCGGCCGCGGTCGGGCCGGCCGCGCTCCGCCGGCTCTGCGGGCGGCGCCTCGGCGTCCGCCTCGCCGGTCAAGGAGCCCGAGGAGCCGAGCAGCGACCCGCGCGTGCTGCTGCAGGTACGGCACATGGTGGTGGCTGCTGGCTGGCACCGGCCTCCCCGTGGACGGCTTTTGTTTCGCTCCCAGGCTCCAGCGCGCCGTGCGCCGACCTGACCGCTCGTGTTCGTTCCCTTGCGCCTCCCCGCCGCCCCGCCTCCCGCCTGCCTAGGGCCTGGCCGACCTGGTCCGCCAGCTGCGGTCCATGGACATGGACTCGTTCATGGCAGCGCCCGAGCTGGAGGCGGACGTGGAGCAGCTGGCCGACGTGGCCAGCCTGCTGGTGGCGGAGCACCGCCGGCTCACGGGCGCGGCGGTGACGGGCCCGGTGTTCGCGGAGCGCGAGGGCGAGGGCGAGGAGGACGTGAGCGCGACGCAGAACCCGCTGTACGAGCAGCTGCCCAAGGCCGACCCCGAGCTGGTGCCAGCCGAGGAGGAGACGTACGACGACGACTTTGCGCCTGACGGGTGAGCGACCGTTGCCGGGGGCTGCAGGTCGGGAGGCAGGGGCTGGGTTGGCGGAAGAGCGCGGGCGCGAAGGGAACGTCGTGCTGAGTTGCTGCTGCTGACACGCTGCTGCCGTGGTTGCCGTGTGTTGTTTCACCTGGCAGGTACGAGGAGGTGGGCGAGGAGGAGGAGTCGCCCAAGGGCGGCGACGACGCGGCCAGCAGCCGCCCCTCGGCGCTCAAGGAGAGCAGCAGCGTGCGGTCGTCGCGCAGCGCCCCCGACACGCCCGTCAAGGCCAGCGAGGCGCCCGCCAGCAGCATGGGCGACCCAACCGAGCACCGCACCAGCACCGGCGGCAGTTGGCTGCCGGGCGAGTCGGGCGTCAAGGAGGAGAGCGAGGAGGAGGAGCAGGAGGAGGAGGCCGAGGAGGAGGAGGAAGAAGAGGAAGAGGAGGAGGAAGAGGAGGACACGGTCGCGGCCACGGGCGGCGCCAAGAGCGAGGAGGAAGAGGAGGAGGACGAGCCGGCGGCGGCCAAGACGCCCGAGCGCTCAAGCAGCAGCGAGGCCGGCAGCGAGGCGGCGGGCAGCGAGGCGGGCGATGAGGACGTGGAGGGCCTGGCCAACCTGGCTGGCGCTGTGCTGACGAACATGGGCGACGAGGAGGAGGAGGGCTCGGAGCACCAGACGCCCCCCGCCAAGGCCGACGACGAGGAGCAGGTGCGGTCCGGCCCTGTGGTCCGGCGCTTTCTTTGGCTGGCAGGGCGGGAGGGGCTGGGCGGGAGGTAGTAGGCGAGGCGTGCTGGCTGGGTGCCTGTGCCGCCGTCGTCGCTGACTGTTGCTGCCACCGTGTTCCTGCCCTCTTGCGACTGCCGCAGGCCTCCGAGAAGGCCGCCTCTGGTGAGGACTTCGGCAACGTGGGCGGCTTTGGCGAGGACGAGGAGGAGCAGGCGCCGGTGGCCAAGCAGGAGGAGGACGAGGAGCCCGCGGAGCGTGGCGCCCCTAAGGCCGAGCCCGAGGCAGAGGCCGAGCCCGAGGCAGAGGCTGAGCCTGAGGCTGAGGCTGAGCCCGAGGCCGAGCCTGAGCGCGAGGCCAGCGCCGCTGAGCCGGAGCCCGCGGCCGGCGACTACGAGCCGGCGGCGGACGCCGACGCCGATGCCGACGCCGACGCCGACGCCGGTGCGGCCATTGACTTTGGCGGCGACGATGACGAGGAGCTGGGCGTCTATGGCGCTGAGCTGGACGTGGGTGCTGGCGTGGCGGCCGACGAGGACGAGGCGCCGGCCACTTCCTGTTCGCCCGAGCAGCCGGCGGCGTCGGCGCACGAGGACGAGGACGAGCCGCGGCGGAGCTATGGAGGCCTGGGCGCCGAGCCGGAGCCGGAGCCTGAGCCGGAGGCGGAGGCGGAGCCCGAGCCGGTGGCCCAGGAGGATGAGGTGAGCCGTGGCGGAGCCAGCAGCGACAGAAACTCCTGTTCCTTGCCTTGGTCGCACGCGTTTTGCTGCCTTGCTGTGTGTCGTCTCGTCGCCTTGGCCTTCGCTGACTACGGCCTGTTTGCTGTGCTGCAGGGTGGCTACCTGCCCAACGAAGACACCGTGGCGGCGGCCGGTGAGGAGGACAGCGGCGCGCCGGCGGCAGGAGCCGACGACGAGGACGACGGGTCGCCGTGGGGCGCGTCGCCTGGCGCGGCAGAGGACGAGGACGCTCCAGCGGCTGCGGCCAACCCGGAGCCCGAGCCCGAGTTTGACTACGGCGCGGCCGTCGAGCGCGACCCCGAGCCGGAGCCGGCGTCGGCATATGACGAGCAGCCACTGCGACCGCCGCCGGCAGATGAGAAGCCATGGTGGGAGCAGGAGCCTGAGGCGGCGCCCGAGGCTGAGCCGGAGGCCGAGGCCGCTGCTGCGGCCCCGGAGCCCGAGCCGGAGGTCAGCTACGGTGCGGCCGCGAGGGACGCGGAGCCCGAGCCCGAGGTCGACTACGGCACAACCGAGGCCGCGCCCGAGCCTGAGGCGGAGCCCGAGCCGGCGTCAGCGTTCGACGACCAGCCACTGCGGCCGCCGCCGGCTGACGAAAAGCCGTGGTGGGAGCAGGAGCCTGAGGCGGCGCCCGAGGCTGAGCCGGAGGCCGAGGCCGCTGCTGCGGCCCCCGAGCCCGAGCCGGAGGTCAGCTACGGTGCGGCCGCGAGGGACGCGGAGCCCGAGCCCGAGGTCGACTACGGCACAACCGAGGCCGCGCCCGAGCCTGAGGCGGAGCCCGAGCCGGCGTCAGCATTCGACGAGCAGCCATTGCGGCCACCACCGGCCGACGAGAAGCCGTGGTGGGACCAGGAGCCGGAGGTGGCCGAGCCGGAGCCCGCGGCAGCGGAGCCGGAGCGGGACGCTGAGCCCGAGCCGGAGCCGCGGGCCAGCGGATACGGCGCGAACGACGAGTCTGCGGCGGAGGCGCCGGTGGCATTCGAGGACCAGCCGCTCAAGCCGCCGTCCGCGACTGAGAAGCCCTGGTGGGACCAGGAGCCGGAGGCGGCGGCTGCCGATGACGCGACGCCAGCCACAGGTGGCGCCGCGGCAGACGCTGACGGCTACGGCGCGGCGGCGTCGCCGGCGGCAAAGCCCGCCACGCCGGCGGCGGCTGCCGACGACGACAACAACTGGCAGCCGCCTGCGTCGACGCTGCGCAACACGCGCGCCGACGACGACTTCTGAGCGGGCCCCGGGTCCGCTGTTGTCGGGGAGCTTAGCGCTAGCGCGAAGCAGGTTATCGCGGCGCGGGGGGGGCGGAATGGGCCGCGCGGGCGCCGCGGGTGCGGCCTTCTGAGCAGGTTGAGGCGTGGCTGGTGGCGCAGGCGTTAGACAGGGCAGCAGGGGCGGCGGAGCGCGGTTTCGAGCGGCGTGCTTGCCAAATGCAAGCATGGCTGCACGAGGACTCTGGGATACCTTGAGCTGTGGGATTGTGGTGAGCAGGGTTTGGCGGGTTTCGGCAACTTGACAACGCGGGCGGATGTGTGCGCGCGTTGTCGGGGGACAGACGTGCAGTGAAGTGCATTGGCGATCAGTGCCTTGTTGGCATCAGCAGCGCTGGCACGCGCTTGAGCACAACAGTGACGGTCTTTGCTGGATGGCGATCCTTATCCGTGACTAGGCGAAGTGGCTTGGCTGGCTGGAGCTGTGAAGTGCCGGCGAGCCGTGGTATGCGGCCGTGACTACTGCTGCCGGGTGCTGCTAGCTTTGGTGGCTTGACGGCGTTGGTGGTGCGGTTTTGGTGGTGCGGTTATGCAAGACACCAAAGTAGCTGACTGGACGCGGCGCACGCGTGTACATCGCCGTGCCGGACAACATGCATAGTGACCCAACTCGAACGACCCTGTTGTAATGGTGCGCATGGTGCAACCGGCCATGTCGTCAGCTTGGTTGCTCACTCGTTACACAGCATGCCATTGCATTGCCCATCACCCAGGTGGCCTGCTGCCTGTGCCAGCCCCACATCGCAGTCTCCGTCTGCAAGGCCCGCAGCCCCGCCAACCGATGCCGGGCTCACCTCAGCTCCCAGGCATCATCGCGTCATCATCACGATCGCGCAAGACCATTCACCACCTTGCCAGGCCTGGCACTAGGAAGCCTTCCTGCGTTGGCAGGTCGCTGCAGCACCACAGAGCCCAGCCGCCGCATCCCCCAGCCTTTCCTCAAGTGCCCGCAGAGGGCGCCATACCGCCCCAGCGTCGAATCCGGATCCTACCCGCTACCCCTATCACCACCAAGCACTTGCACAGCAGCCTGGCCGCAACTCGGCCCATGCTCCTCTCGAGTCCAAACTCACTGCCGGGCTGAGCGGCCCTGCCACTAACCCGCAGTCAGCAACTGCCAAAGTAGCCGCTGGCGTCCAGCCACAAAGGGCCAGGACACCTGCAGGCACAACCAACGCGCGCGCGAGGCAGCCGCCGGGGGCTACCGCTTGCCTGCCGCGCCCGCCTGGTATTGCGTGGTGGGCAGGCCGCCCAGCTGTTGCAACCGGTTGAACAGCTGCGGTGTGTGTAGCGGGTGCGGGCGGAAGGGAGGCGCGGAGAGCAGTGGGCGGAAGGCGAAGGGAGGCAAGCAAGCCGCCGGTAGAGGCCCGCCTCCAGGGGCGCGCGACCCCATGCCGGCCGCACACGCGGCGCGGTTCGCAGCACGAGCACCGCTGCGCTCAGGCAGAGGACCACCGGGGCCGCGCTTCACCGCAGAGGCACATGACCGTGTGGCCGGCCCTGGGCGGCACGTGGCGGGAGCGGCATGTGCGGCGACGGCCCTATCGGGTGCGTGTGCCTGCGTCGCGGGCTGTGCCGCTCCAGGGCCGTCTGCCGGCCCCCCAGGCTGCATGGGCAGCTGTTGCTGCTGCGCAACGATGGCATCCCGACCTACCAGTTTGAGGAGCGGTAGGTCCAAGATTTTGCTAAGGATGGGCACTCGCCGCAGGAACTGCAGCACGGTCGGGAAGAACTCGCAGAACAGCAGCCAGAAGCCATACGCCTCCAGCGCTAGCCCTATGACCGTCCAGCCGTACACCACTACGCCGCAGCCCCCGAGGTAGAACGCCGAGCCCTGCGTGAGGGTCAAGCGGTTGCGGAGCAGGCTCGTGAGGTAGACTTGTCTTGGCGGCGAGGGCGTACCAGCTACCCCAAGACGAACGTGCCACCCGAGCAAGCAGCACCTCAGCTGCATCGGCTACAAACCTTGCGGTTCTTCTTCTTCATGAAGAAGCTAATTGTGGAGTGGACGCCGATGGTTGTCGTTAGCCCAGCAAGGAACAAGAGCTGCGGCAGCAACCGTGGGATGAAGGACCCCTCAGCGCGATGGGGTGCAGGGGCTATGTGCCACTGCCCATGCGTGCCATGTGAAGGCTAAGAGAGTAGTAGGCGGAGCGCTGCCTGGCTTATACGGGGCCAAGGCCTGCCCACACCGCGTGCCTAACCCGTCCGCGGCCTGCCGTGGGGCCCCAGCCGCGCGCCGTAGCACTGGCCCCGCAGGCCTTCGTGTAAGTCCTAAAGACACACGATGCAGCAAGGCGACGCAACTCACGTTGCCCATAGCGATGAGTCCCCGATCGAAGAGGAGTAGCATGCCAAGGATAGTGAACAAGACTCCAAAGGCCGTAAGGCCCAGCCCAATCTCTGCATAGGGCCATTCCAAGCTGAGTGAGCCTGTCCGCGCCTGCCAAGCTTTGCGCGCTGGACTCACTGCGCTGGTCATTGAGCCAGCCGGAAGACAACATTGCGCCTACAGTCAACTAATAGATTGCAGATCTACAGAAGGCTGCTACATAGAGCGGGCGCTGCAGCGCAGGCACGAGGGGCGGATGGTCGCGCAGCAGAACGCAGGCACGTTGGGTGGTGTTACAGTTGTAAGGGCTGTCTGGAAGGATTGCTTGATCCAGTGGACTGGGGTGTGGGAAGCGCTGGGGCGGTGATTGGAGCTGTGCGACAGCTGGCTGGGACACCAACGCTGGGTGCTGATGCCTTCATACGCACATGATATTTGCGTCCTACACTACTCTGCGCCTACTTGCGTAGAGGCTTGCAGGCATTGGAACCAGACAACAGCATATTGCATGCACAACGTGGCCCAGCCCTGCAGCTAAAACCTAGGAACGAGCGCTCGCCATGACAACTATCGCAGCGTTAAATGTGTACCCAATCAAATCATGCCGCGGCGTGTCGTTGCAGCAGGTAAAGAGCTGTGACACCCTCTGCTCACGACACTCCCTCTACACAGCCCTCTCCTCACACGCTCCCTTCTACAGGCGATGCTTACGGAGGCTGGCCTAGCCTATGACAGGGAGTGGATGGTGCGGCGAGGGGTTCAGCGGTAGCTGATAGGACGCCAAGGCGCTGGGGCTGGGGCTCTGCACTGGGGGCAGCCGGGTTGAGCTCTGGGTACCGCAGCTCATACATTATTGCGCTTCTGCCCTCGGCCCGCCCCTCGGCCTTATAGATCGTCAAGGAGGAGACCGGCAAGTTCTTGTCCCAGCGCGAGAAGGGCATGCTGGCCCTGGTACGTCGTTCTGATCCCGCCCGGTGATCCGGCTAGCCCGTCGCGAGCGCTCTCGCAAGGGACCTGTCCGCGTGCCCCCTTCCCGCCACGTACCCAACCCGCCTGCGGCCTGCTCCCAACTCCCTGCCCCAGGTGGAGGTCGCGTTGCCGTACGAGGCCCTGCAGGCGGCGCAGTGGGGCGCATCGGGGCTGCCGCCGGACACCGCGCTGACGGTGACGGCGCCGGGCATGCCGTCGCCGCTCAAGGTGCCGCTGGTGCGCCGCCCGGACAGCGAGACCAGGCGAGCCATGGGTTGTTGCGGCTCAGCTCAGCGAGCCGCTGTGTCAGTGGGATGCGGCGCGGCCACCGCGCGTGGCCCTGGCCGCTTTGTTGAACCCGTGCAACGCCAGCTCGCCCGCAGCCGTATGGAGGCAGGGCGGCTGGGTAGAGGGTGGATGGGTGGGGTCAGGGTAACAGCACTCGAGGAACAGCACCCGAGGGACAGCACCCGAGCTGCATGCCAGGACCGGCCACAGCGCGCAGCCAAGGCGCTACCACCAGATGCCTGGAGCACACGGGGCCCGAAGCGGCCCAAGTCGGCGGGGGTCGCACACATGCCCGGCGTTTGCCGCTGAGGGCCGGGCGCGCCTTGGCCGCGTCAGGCATCGACGTGACATTGCCGCTGGCCCTGTTCTCTTCCCTGCCGCTGGTGGCTGCCTCAGGAAGGTGACGGTGTGGGAGTGGACGGGCGCGGGCGCTGACGAGGGCGCCGACGCCGCCGCCTGGTTCAGTCGCTACCTGGGGGTCCCGGTGCGGCTGGTCCGTTACCTGGGCAGCGGAGCGGGACAGCAGGTGGGCAGCAGGGTGGCGGAGGGTAGGGAGGGCAGCTGGCGAGCGAGTGCCAGTGAGAGTCCCGGGAGGCCTGCCGCGGCAAGGGGCTCTGCCACCAGCGCGAAGGCGAAGGTCCGTGATTGCTTCTGCCTTTTTGCGGACGGGTCCTCGCAGGCGGCGGCTGCCGGTGGCGGCGCGCTGCCGTTCGTGAGGACCACGGAGCCCGAGTTCGCTGTGGACTATGAGACCCGCTTCAGCGACGGCTACCCCATGCTGCTGGCCACACGGGTGGGTTGGCGGGCGGCAGCTGGGGTTGGGCGGGTTGGGACAAGGCGCCCGGACGTTGACAGGGGCTGAGGACGGGGCAAAAGCCTGTGCCGCATAATTGGGTATGCGAAAAGGCGCTGCTGGTCGTTGTCCGCTGGCACGGCTGCGGGTGGCGCGGCCAGGGCGGTGCGCTTGGCCCTGCCGGCGCCCAACCGTCGCCCTGCCCTCGTCCCCGCTGCGGTGTGGCCCTGCCCTGCAGTCCGCGCTGGCCGACCTCAACACCAAGCTCAAGGAGCCGCTGCCCATGAACCGCTTCCGACCCAACATCGAGGTGCGGCGTCGGAAGGCAGGCGAGGGAGGCAGGCGAGGGAGGCAGGCGAGGGAGGCAGGCGAGGGAGGCAGGCGAGGGAGGGGGGCCGGTAGAGGGGCCGGGCCGGTTGGAGGGCGGTTGCGGCGCCACATGTAGGGCCACGTGCCTGGCTGTGTCCACTGCAGCCGTGCGCCATATGCACGTCAAGGCCAGAGGAGGCCGCCGGCTAGCCGGACCGCAGGTGCTCGGCAGCCAGTCGGCAGCCGCCGCGTCGCCCACATGGTCGCCCTGCCCTGCTGCCGCTGCCGGCCCGGCCCCTGGTCCCAGGTGGACGGCGCGGCGCCCTGGGAGGAGGACACATGGCGCGACATGGACGTGGCCTGCTCCGCCAGCGGCAAGACGGTGCGGCTCACGTCCGTCAAGCCCTGCTCCAGGTGCGGCTTCCGGGTACCGAGGGGCGAGCGGCAGGGGTCGTGGCGCAGCGCGCAGCGAACCGCACCGTGCTGAGGACAGACTGCGCTGGGCACGACCGCTCACCTCCGCGCCTGCTGCAGAACGCTCTCCGCCGGGCCACACCTGACCTGCGGTACCATGCCTCGCTGCCTGGCCTAGTTCTGCATGGCACTGCCCAAAGGCCACCTCACCTCGCGGTGCCGGCGGCCCTAGGCTCCCTGCCGCCCAGCCTGCCCCGCGTCGGGCCCCGCCCGCCAGCCCACCCCTGTGCCTGCTGCGCTCGAGCCCACACACCGCCCATGGGAGGGAGAGGGAGGGAGGGAGAGAGAGAGAGAGAGGGAGTGAGAGAGGGAGCGAGAGAGAGACAGAGAGGGAGAGAGAGAGGGAGAGGGAGGGAGGTTACAAAAGGAAACAGAAACGGAAATCGAGCAAGGAAAACAGGAAAGCAGGAAACAGGAACCGAGTTGAAGTGCCAAACGGCGCAAGGCACCAAAAAAACGATGGGGCCCTCAGATCCCCCACATGCGGCGCCGCGCCCCCAATGCACTGCCGCGTGGCAGCAGCCCGCCACCCCTCCCGCCCCCGCGCTGCATGCCTCCCGCCGTGGCTCCGCAGGTGCAAGGTCACCACCATCGACCAGTCCACGGGCATTGCCGGGGACGAGCCGCTGGACACGCTGGGGGACATCCGGTGGGTGTCGCCGGTCCGGCGGCCGGGCTCGCCTGCCGGGGGGCAGCAGCGAGGAGGGCACGCGGGGAGGCCGAAAGCAGGAGGGCACGCGGCGGCGCCTTCGACCCTCGTTGTGTGGAGTGAGGCTTGCGCTCGCCTTCTGCTGCCCATGGCTAACCTCGCACACGCGCCCTTCCGCAGGTCGGGCAAGGTGCTGGGCTGGGCCGAGAGCGTCAAGTCGTGGACGCACGCCGTGTTTTTCGGCTGGAACGTGGTGTCGCGTACGCCGGGCGTGCTCAGCGTGGGCGACAAGCTGAGCGTGGTGGCGCCGCAGATCAAGGGCGCGCTCACTCCGGCGGCCTGAGCAAGGCGTGTTCGCGCCGGCGGCTCAAGGCAGGGCAGGGCAGGGCAGGGCTGGCAGCGGCGGCTTGAGGCGTCGAGGGCGCGCTCGCGCCGGCGTCCTGAGTCGTCGTGGGCTGGGCAGCGGCGCGCAGTGGCAGCGGCGATGGCTTGGTCAGGCGGAGCGCTGGCGTTGCTGGTGGGGGGCTAAGTAGAGGGGTGGGGCCGTGTAGGGTAGGGGCATCCAGCGTTGCTTGTCTGAACTAGAACTGGAGGGTTCGAAAGAAATTACAGATCAAAGATGACCTGTGAGGGGACCTGCGGGATGTAGGCGGGGCCGTGTGGAGGGCGATGGGGATGAGGCCTGTTGCAGCTCACTGGTGTGCGGTAGGTGGCGACGCGCAGGGTGGAGGCAGGGTGGTCTTGTGCAAGCGCACACACGCCCTGCAAGTTCCTGATTACATCCTGGCTCGTGTGCTTGGCGCTGGAACTCGAGGCCAACGGTGTGCGGCACGGGCAAGTCGCACGGCTCGTACAGGCTTGCCGACGTGGCGAGCCCACAAAGCGGCAGGCACGGCCTCGGCCCCTTCCATGGAACCCAGCCTCCCAGCCTTCCGTGGACCCCGGATGCGGCTGTGGTGCGGTGGCCGCCAGCGACGGTACACTGGCGCCCCCTGGCAGCAGTACTACCCGGCGGCAGCCGTGGAGCTCCGCAGCGGTGGAGCTGGCGAGCTGTCCTTGCCTGCAGCAAACCCCCTCCGCCCGGCAGCGTGGTGCTGGCGTGGAGCGGGCCTGCGACAGCTTGGCCACGGCGGATGCATGCGCTGCGTGCACCTGAGCCCATCTTGTCGCCTGGTTGTGGCACACCCTGCCGCTGTAGCAGGACAAAACCTGTCCTAGGATGTCAGGAGTAGTGCTCCCCCTACTACACTCGCCCCCGCCTCAGGGCTCCGCCACTGCTTCACCGCGGCTCCGTGGCCCCATGTCGGCACGTGCCCGTCGTGCCCCGCGTGCCCCTCGGCACAGCCCCATGCGGCCAAGCGGGCACTCGGGAGCACCTTGCACGCCGAAGGACGTGGGTTCGCAACCGCACCCTGTCACGTGCCCCGCGGCTGGCACCTGACCTAAGGACCGCAACGCCGCGGCCGGCAACGGCCTCCAAACCCGCGTCGCGACCCCCGCCTTTCCCCCTCACCCACATGCATGCAAGCCCTGCCGAGCGGTCCCCATCCACCTCCTGCGCCCCGGCCGACCTTGCCGGCCCATGACCTTGCAAGCCATGACCTTGCAAGCCATGACCTTGCAACGCCGCCCGCACCGCCGCCCCACACTCCCCTGCAGCACAGACAACGCCGCCTCCATCCCTGCCTCCCTGTCTGCCTGCCGCGATCCGCAAGCCCACCAGCAGCTGGCCGCCGTCCGCCCCTCAGCGGCGCGGGGACTCTGGCAGCGCCTCCCGCAGCCACGACGCCGCCTCAAGCGCCGCGAAGGGCGACAGCGACGGCTCCGTCACCAGCGGCCCCCCGCCGGACCCTGCCGCCGCGGCGGCTGCGGCGGCCGGCCCGCCGCCCGTGGCCGGGGCAGGTGTTGCGGCGGCCGGGGAGGCAGCGGCTGCGGACCCCTCCCAATGGGGCCCGGCAGCAGCTGCCTGCGCTTGCGGGGGCTCCGGGCCCATGAGGTACGGCCCCCACGCGGCCGCGGCGCCGATGGGGCGCAGCGCGCTGGGCGTGTCGGGGCTGGCGGTGCCGCCGCACGCGAGCTGCGGCGGCGAGCGGGTCGGAGAGGCGCCGCCGCCAGGGTGCTGCAGCACCAGCGGCTGCAGACCGCTCAGGCCCTGCCCCGTCGCAGCGCTCCGCCGTGGCGGCGGCGGCGGGCTCGGCAGCGGCGCTGCCGCCGACGGCGGCAGCGGCGGCGGACCCGTCGTCAGGACCGGCAGCGTCCCCACCACGGACAGCAGCTGCGTCAGGTCGGACAGGACCAAGGGGCCAGCAGCGCCGGCCACGCCGCCGCCGCCGCCGCCGCCGCCGCCGCCGCTTCCGTCACCTCGGCCGGCGCCGCCGCCGCCGCCGGGTGCCGCCGCCAGCGTCATCCCGGGGCCCAGCGTGGTTATCGCGGACCAGCCCCTGCCGCCAGCGGCGGCGCTACCGCCGCCTGAGGCCGGCGCGGCCGCTGAGCCCGCCGTCGACTGCCGCCGCTGGGTCTGATGTAGCTCCTGCACCAGGGACTCCACCAGCCCCCTCCGCCCCGCGCCCTGGCTCTGGCCCTGGCCCTGGCTGTGGGCGCGCCCGCTGCTGGCGCCGCCGGTGCTGCGGCGGGGCACGCCGCCGGAGGCGGCAGCGGCAGCGCCGCCGCTGGCGCCGCCGCGGCCGCCGAAGACAGCGCCATGAGAGCCATCACCGGCGGCAGCGGAAGCCCAGGGACCGCCGGGCGGCGGCGGGCCGCCAGCATGTCCGACGTTATGGGGCCGCGGCGGAGGGTATAGGTGGCAGCCTGGCGCGAGGAGGCCCGGCGGCAGCGGTGTCGGCGGCAGCGGGGCATGTGCCTGGGGCGGCCCATGCTGCTGCTGAGGGCCGCCGGGCTGCGGCTGGGGCGCAGGGTGGGGCTGCTGCCACAGGTCTCGGAGGTACACATGCAGCGCGTCTGGCTGGGGCTGCGGCGGCGGCGGCGGCGGCGGCGGCGGCGACGAGGGCGTCGTGGCGGCGGCGGCGGTGGCGGCAGCGGCAGCGGTGGGCGGCGGCGGCGCGGTGACGGCGGCACCTGCGGCAGACTCCGCGGGCGGTGCCAAGGGCGCGGCACTGTGGCCGGACTGCGGAGTGGGTGGACCCGGCGGCAGAGGCAAGGCCGGCGGCGCCGCGCCCGCCGCCCCGACACCACCGCCACCCTGCATGCCTGCCCCTGCCGCGCTGCCGCTGGCGTCCGGCCCGCCGCCACCACCGCCGCCGCCACCGCTGCCGACAACGCCACCGCCGGCGCTGGCGGACGCCGGGGAGCTGGGCGGCTGCAGCGGGTCGGCGCTGGGCGCGTCCGACAGCGCCGCCGAGGGCAGCAGCAGCAGGTCAAGGCTCCAGGAGGGGCGCACGGGCGAGGGCGTGGGCGCCGGCGGCGCCGCGCCGCCGGCGCCGGCGCCGCCTCTCGCGGCGCGCAGCTCGCTGCCGCCGCCGATGCCAGCGTGGGGGCCGGCCGCCGCCGCCTCGGCATCTGCGGTCGGTGCCGCGCTGGCGCTGGGGCTCGAGGTTACGTGGGCAGCCCAGGCGCCACCGCTGGGGTGGTGTGCGGCGCCAGCGGTAGACTCGCCGGCGGCTGCAGTTGCTGGCTCCTGGCCCCCAGCGGCGTCAGCGCAGCCACCACCGGAGGGAGCGAGCGCGCCGTGGAGCTGCTGCTGCTGCTGCGGCGGCGGCGATGGCGGCCGCGGCTCCGGTGGCCCCTGTGGTTCCTGCGGCCCCGGCGGCGCCTCGCCGTACTCGGTCGTGACGGCGCCCTGCTCCACCGGCGGTTGCAGATCCGGGAGGTGCTGCTCCGCCGCTGGCTGCTGTTGCTGCTGCTGCGGCAGGCTCTGCTGCTGCTGCAGCGGCGGGAGTTGCTGCTGCTGCATCTGCTGCACCTGCTGCTGCTCCTGCAGAGGGGGCGGCGGCGGCGTGCCCAGGAAGCCCAGGGCCATGGCCTCCAGCTCCGACAGCGGCGCCGACGCCGTGCGGCCCGACATCAGCAGCAGCGTGTCGTCATCGTCAGCCCCGCCCAGCCCCATGCCGCCGTCGCCGCCGAGGCCTCCCGCGCCGCCGCTGCCGCCGCCGCCGCTGCCTGCAATCGCCGACGCGGACAGCGTGCCGGTCGTGAGGTCGGCCTCGGCCAGGAGCATGGAGAAGGAAGAGACGGCGGGCAGGTGCAGCGATGTGGCGGGCGACAGGACAAAGCCCGGCGGCATGCCGTAGGCTGCAGCGGTGGCGGTGCCGCTGGCCTCCTGGCCCGGTGCCGCCGCCGCCGCCGCCGCCGCCGTCGTGCCCGGGCGCTGGCCTTGGGCGGAGGTGGCGGAGGAGGACAGGCCAGGAGACGGGCCGCCGCCGGCGGAGCTGCCGCCGGCGGCGGCGCCCTGGCTGCCGCCGCCGCCGGCGCCGTCGCCCGCCTCGGCGCCTCCCTCGTTCGTGGCCTCGGCTGGCGGCGCCTCGCCCGGGGCCGGCGGCGGCGCGGCTGCCGCCGCGCCGGCTGCTTCCTGCCCGCCGGTGCTGCCGCTGCGGCCGCTGCGACTGCCGTACTCGTTGGCCCACTGCGGCACACACAGCCGGGTTGGAGGGGCAGGAAGCCGGCAGCTTGAGGTCAGGACTGCAGGTGGTGGTGGGCCAGCCCCAGCCCCAGCCCCCACCGCCGCCGCCGCTGCAGCAGCAGCAGCAGCGCCCGCGTCGTTCAGCGCCCGTTCCCTTGCTCACCAGGCCACAACCCACCCATCCGCTGTTGTTGTCTGGCCCCAAGCTCGCCCTGCACCTCGCCCTCGCTCCCGCCCCCACACACATCTCAAGCCTCGCCTTCCCCAACCCCAGCTCCCTTTGCCCCTCCCCTCCTCCCTCCCGTCTCCCCCTCACCCGGGTCGACGCCAGCGTGAAGGCCTGCCTGTTGTCCAGCCCGGGGGTGGCCGCCTTGAGCCGCTTCACCTCCTCCGCCATGTACCGGTTGAACGTCGTCAGCGGCCGGGCGCGCTTGGCGCCGCCGCCGCCGCCGCCGCCCGCCGCGGCAGCGGCGGCGGCGGCGGCGGCGGCGAGGTCATGCGGCTGCTGCGCCGCCGGGGCAGGCTGCGGCGCGGGAGGCGGCACCCAGGCGCCGGCCATGGGCAGCGGCCGCTGCTGCTGCTCCTGCTGCTGCGGCAGGTAAGGCTCGTAGTGATGCTGCGGCGCGCCGTAAGGCGCAGGCGGCCCACCCTGCTGCTGCCGCTGCTGCTGGGGGTAGGGCGGGGCGGGCTGCAGCGCCGCCGGCGGCGGGCCGCACGCAAAGTGGCGCTGGCCGGGCGGCAGCGGCGGCGGCGGCGGCGGCGGGGCGCTGCCCTGCGGTGCGGGCCGCTGTGCCGGCGGCGGCTGCTGCCAACAGGACGGCCCCTGGCCGGTCGAGGGAGGGCCGCCGTAGCCTGCAGCCGCGCGCTGCCGCTGCCCCTGCCCCTGACCGCGGCCCTGGCTCTGGCCCAGGCCTTGGCCCTGGCCCATGTCGTGGGGCACGCTCCTGGACTCGTGCAGTGGGCCGCTGCCGGCGCTCGCCATGGCGGGCTCGCCGCCCTCGGCGGCGCCCGGCGGCGCCGCCAGCGGCCAGCTATGGACGGAGCCGAGCCTCGCGGCGCCGCCGCTGGCGGCGGCGGTGCCGCCGCCGCCGCCGCAGCCGCCGTGTGGTGGCCCTGCGGAGGTGCTGCTGCTCATGAGGGAGGATCCGCCCATGGAGCCCAGCGCCGTGGGCCGGGACGGCGCCGCCTGCTGCTGCTGCTGCTGCGGGTGAGGATGGAGATGAGGCGGCTGCTGCTCCCAGTGATGCGGGTAGTGCTGTTGCTGGGCTGGCGGGCGCTGCGGGTGCGGTGGTGGGGGCCCGGGCTGCGGCCGCCGCGGCGGCGCGGCGGGGCCGTGGGACGGCCAGGCGGCGGCGCCGGGAGGCGCGTGCGGCGGCGGCGCTGCGGGCACGCGCGTCACGAGGACCTCGAGCAGCCTGCGACAACGGTCGGGTGGGCAGTGAGAGCGGGCGGGCCACCAAGCGCTGAGCCACGCCGTTTCCATGCGTTGGGCCCACAGGTCGTTGGGGTTGCGACACCCGGCCTATGGCCAAAGGGCTGCCTAGGGCCGCAGCTAGGGCGTGGAACCAGGCGCACTCGCACGTATCTACCGGGAACGCACGCCCTCGATCTGCAGGCCGCTGCCCCCCAGGCCGGCCGCCCCTCTGGCGGGGGCTCACCTGCCGCAGTTGCCGCAGCGCACCAGGAAGGGGCTGCCGGGGGGAGCGCCCGGGGGCACCACTGCCTGGCGGCACGAGGGAGGCAGGCACGGAGGCGAGCAGCGCTCAGAGCCGCTTCCACAGCGACCGCCAGGCCGAATGGCGGCCTCGGTCTGAAGGCTCTGGACCCAAGCAGGGCCCGCCTTGGCCACCCCTCCCCGCACCAGCCCCTGCCAGTCATCCCGGCACCATCCCAGCCCGGACCCCAGCCCGGACCCCAGCCCGCCCACTGCGCACCTCGAGCAGCACTCCGCAGTCGGGAGCATCGCACGTGACCTGCACCGCCGCGCCGCCGGCCGCCGGCGCCAGCGGCTGAGCTAGCTGCGGCTGCTGGTGGAGGTGATGCTGCTGGGGCGGCGGCGGGCCGGCTGGGGGCCCTTGAGCCTGGTAGGGCTGGTGGGGGTGGGGGTAGGGCGGCGCGTGCTGCTGCCCCGGCGCGGGCGGGTAGGGCTGCAGGTAGGACCGCGGGGGCTGCTGCATTAGCTGCGGCTGACGATGAGGATGCTGTTGTTGCTGTTGTTGTTGTTGTTGCTGTTGTTGGAGGTGCGGGTGCTGGTAGGGCGCCGGCGCGTAGTGCGGCCGCTGTGCGTAGCTGTAGGGCAGCTGCCCCGTGGGTCCGCCGTACATGGCCGGACCCGGCTGCGGCCGCTGCGGCTGCGGCGGCAGCCCTTGCTCCTGAGGCGGTTGCCGCGAGCCGTAGGCGTCCATGTACGGCTGCTGCGGGTAGTACGGCGGCGGTTGCTGCTGCGGCGGCAGGTGGGCGTGGTATGGGGCGGGCGGCTGCGGCCGTTGCTGCGGCGGCTGGGGGTACTGGGCCGCCGGCGGCGGCAGCGGCGGCAGCGGCAGGCTCTGCTGCTGCGGCAGCTGCGGCGGCGCTGGAGGCACCGCAAGGGACGCCTCGCCCGGCCCAGCCGGCGGCAGCGCATGGTGATGCCCCCGGCCGGCATGGCCGCCGGCAGCGGCCAGGCCCGCCGACCCGGCGGGCCGCGGGCTGGGCCCGGCGCCCCATGCCTGCGCTGCCGGCCCTCCGCCGGCGTCGCCGCCGCCGTCGCTGCTGCCTCCGCTGCCGTCCCCGCCGCCGCCGCCGCTGGCCTGGGGCCCGCTCATGGAGCCAGACGCAGACCTCGGCTCCCAGGTGGCGCTGCTGGCACTAGACACTCATCCGTTGGGAGTCCACGGGCGAAGGAGCGGCCCCTGTCACGTAGTTCCGGAGCCGTGCCCGCGCCGCGGTCGCCGCCGCCGGGCTGGGCGGTAGGCCCCGGCCGCGGCGCTGGGACACGGATTAGCAGGCAGAGGTGCGCGGCCGGGGTTGAGGCGCTAATGCCTGAGAGCTGAGCTCGGGGGCCCTTTCGGCGCAGCGTGGACCGCCCGCCGCAGCGGCCGCGACTGTGGCAGCCGTCTGGCTGTGATGGCCTGGACGGCGGAGGCTGGGGGTGGCGCTGTGCGCGCAGGAGGTGGACTGGCGGAACGAGGGACGACAGGCGCGTGCCGAGTGGCAAGTGGAGCTCGCGGGGCGGTGCGCGTCTTGGCAGCGCCGCACGTGTCGCCTTCTAGCCCGTCTAGCACAGCGGCGCGCTGGCGAAAATCGGGGTCTAACCGGCGCGAGGCTTGACACCCGTCTTGGACGAGGCAAAGGGGCCCCGGCGGCGTGCCACTGCACGCCTGCAGCAGGGCCATAGCGCATAGCGCGCCTGGCGCATACAAAGCATCCAATGCTCGAGCCTGGTCCTGCTCGGCCGTCGTTCAAGTCCACGCTCTTGGCGAAATGACAAGTGCATGAGACGACGAGGCCTCGCTGCCCAGCGCCAGAGCGCGTTCTGGCCAGCGCGCGGTTGTCTGCACGACTCATGGTGCGCCTTGCATCCGATGGCGAGCTGCACCGACCCGCTCCAAGCCTCACCAAGCAAGGCAGCATGCACTGCAAGCCGCGCCGCTGACGGCGCAGAGCCATTCGTCGTGAAATTTATTGGTGTTATTTTAGCGCTAGTAAAGCACCCCAAGCACTCTGCTCGCGTGAAAGTTACTCTGGAAGAAGCATCGCTACATTGGCGGGAAAACATGTTGGCGCGGGGGTAGTTAGCAGCTGGCATGTGTCGACTGGCCCGTGCTGAAGTGACGAACTATGGTCGACATGAAGTGCAGCTCGCCCGGAGAAGGTACAGCCATACCCAGCCCCACCCCGCCCGCTAGGCTCCGCCGTAGCACGTCTTCCCTAGAGCCCCGCTGTGCAGCGCAGTAGGCTCGTGAGATTTGTGGCTGGGCCGCGTGTGAGGCCAACGGCCGGGCAAGCGGGTGGCCCTCGGACGCGTACCTTGCAGCCTTGCCCTGCGCCGCAAGTGCCGACGCGCTGGGCCATCAGCAAGCCGCGCCCCCTGCCGGCCTGGGCCCCCCGGCAGGCACCCTGCATGTTGTTCGTGTGCCCAGAGGGGCAGGTGCGCAGGTGCACAGAGCCGAGGGCCGCGCAGCGCGCTCACAGCCCGCTGCGGCTACTGCACCCACCATTGGCGCTGGATGCACGGCTTACATCGTCCAGACGCACGCGTATACCGATACGCACCCCGTCACATTCCGGGGCGCCCCGTGTGCCCGCCCGCGCCCGGCAAGGATTGCAGGCGCGCTCTCACCTCCGCAA